>JAMKQA010063535.1:0-10360 GCA_024699735.1 Posidonia australis | reverse complement strand
TCGAGAAACTCGATCTTTGTAGTCTAATTCGCTTGCTAAATACTAGATGAATTCTTGCTAAGCCTAGATTGTGCTTTAATCATGCTAATATGAATACTAAGTCAAGACTATATGGGTGTGCAAGATAATATGCAAAAACTGCGAAAAAACTCACATGAGAAATCGAAATCAAGAGAAACGATGCGACAAAAAAAATCACATGAAATGACGAGGTTTTTGGCGAGAATGGCTCAAAAAATCATATAGACCTCAAGAAAACCAAAAATGCAATCAAATCAAATCATTAGAATCCTGGAAAACATCGTAGGAGTCAAAATGGAAAAACTGCAAAGAAGTCCGTGCAAAACAGGTAAACTGTGACATGTGAAGAAATTCGCATAAAATGACGACATTTTTGGAGAGAATGCTCTGAAAAATCATATCGACATCAAGAGATTCAAAAATGCAGTAGACCCAAATCATTAGAATAGTGGAAAATATCACGGAAACCCAAACGGAAAAATTGCAAAGAAATCCGCGCAAAACAGTGACATGTGAAGAAAATCAAATAAAATGACGATGCTTTCGGAAAGAATGCTCGTAAAAACCATATTGATATCAAAAGGATCAAAAGTGGGGCCAACCCAAGTCATTAGAATCATAGAAAAAGTCGCGAAAATAAAAAAGGAGAAATAATCTGCAAGTAGGCCAATGTAGGCCTTTCGGTCAGTTAGTATATGCCCTTAGGAAATGAAATCCAAATCAAATCGAAAAAAATCCGAAATGTAGGAGTAAAGGAAATCAAATCAAATGTCGGGTGAGGCTCTCCGAAAACAAGTGAAGAAAAATTCACAAAAGAAACACATGAGATGTAGGCTTACTTGAAGGATGGACAATATGCATAATGTGATGAAAACTATGTAAAATGCACGAATATGTACCTAAATGTGTAAAAGACGCTGAGGAATGACTTAGGCAAAGGTTATGCAAGACTGAGTGCAAAAACTAACATGTATGTGCATGAATTGGTGGCATAAGAGCAATTTGGTCATTTTCCATGACCAGATGTAATAAATGCATGTATGAGGATGATGCATGGTCTGAGATATGCCCAAAATGTATGTGAAATGTCAAGAAAGTGTTATTAGCAAGAAAACCTGCAAAGGACATGGTCTTAAAAATAATAAAACGATGTAAACACAATAAATGACAAGTACAAGGACCGAAATGTAAAATTTACAAAAGGGTGAAGATCTGGATTAAAGTATATTCAATGACTTCTATTCTAATATGCAGATGATGGATCAAATGACAATGTGACACTGAGATGTGTGAAAATTGAACCTTGGTAATTTCTTGAAAACGTAGGGTTTAATGTGCAAAATTCACACATAAGTGCAAATGTGATTAAAATATAAAACTAAAGATCAATTCACAGTGTAAACATGATTTTTTAATAGAATCCATGATTAAGTGCAAAATATGAAATGCAATATGTGGAAAATATCAAAAATATGTGAGAAGACAATTAAAAGCCTAAATGATGGATTTAAAATTAATCTAAGGGTCTGGATGCAAATTTCCTGTGTTCTGGGATTGTATGTTATGAATCCAGGGGGCTACACGCAAAATTACGGGGATTAAATGTGATAAAAAATGGACTTTTGTGTTGATCTGTGTAATTATGAAGTCTTTTAGGGTTCAGAATACAAATCTCATAGGAATACTTATTTTAAAAAGGTTCTGAGGCCCAATGCAAATATTCAGGACTTAAATGTAAAGAAAACATGATCTCAGGGACTTAAATGTAATAAAACATGTATGAATGCATTAAAAATACAAAATTAAAATATGCAGGGAGTTATATACAAACTTTACAGGAATAACATGTAGAAATAAAAGTTATCTAAACTACAGGAGCTTTAAAATAAAACATAGGACCAAAACGTAAATAATTAAAGACCTAAGAAATAAAAACTTAAAACAAAAGGGGCCTGGGCCAAATAAGCCCCCTTCGAAGATCACTAGCGGATCGCCGACGTCTTCGCTTTAGCGTGTGCTTCAACGATGATCCAACGGCGGTCCAGCGGTAGAAGAAGGTGGGCGACAGTCTAGGAGGCTGAAGTGAGGCACGACGGGTGTCTCCAGAGTGTCAGAAGGGACTGGGGAGGCCTAAGGATCTTCCCCCAATCTTTGGCTCCGGCGTGGAGTTGACCGACGCTAAGGAAGAAGACGGCTAGGGAGCTGGCTACGACGCGGCGGCTAGAGCGGCACGGCGAGGACCGAGGGGACTTTTGGTGGTATCGATGAGGATCGAGGAGGTCAGGCGTGCTCCCCTTGTCTCTTATGTCGAAGACGACGACAACAGAGGTACAAGCAGCACTCCAGGCTCTGGAGCAACGACGTAGTGGCTTGGCGAGGTTCATGATGGTGTGGTGGGTCTCTCGGAGGAGGTCGCGAGCGACGGGGACGTCCGGAGGCTTCCAGCGGCTTCAACAGCGAAGGAGCGGTGGTTAGCGGAGCAGCGACGACAGTGGGTTTCTCAGGCATAGGAGGCTTGAAAGACTCCTCCTGAGCACTGTGAAATCAGGGAGGAGAAGGAGGAGAGGCCCACGGGGCCTCGCCAGGAATCAGGAGGCCTCTGGCCTCACCAGCAACAGAGGACCCATCACCGGATAGAGACGATGGCGTACCGGGGTGGCCCTCTCCGGCGAATCGCGACTAAGAAACTAGAGGAGTCCTCTAGACTTAAGGGGGCATGCTCTGGATGAAAGAGAGAGAGAGAGAGGAGGAATATCTGGAAGGCGTGGTTGTCTTCCCCGGTGAGACTGGTCGACGATGGCGCTTCTTCGGTGGCTACTCTGGCTGCGGAGAAAGGCTGGAGGAGGAGGTCTAGACGTGGGGAAAGTGCTAGACCTCTGGTGGTTTGAGTCTGGGGGGCTTTCGTGGGCTGAAGTGCGCTTGGAGCTGAGGGGTTGGAAGCATCGGCGGTGGGCCTCTTTTAAACTCTGACAGGCTTCCTCTGGAACCGTCGATTCTCCTCCTCAAGGGCTGGGTGCTGCTGGATCGAGCGCGTGACTAAGGAGGAAGGTCTGCAGATCGTGCGAGAGGAGGATTGAGCTCCAGTGACCGTCAGAGATCTCGCCAGGAAACCAAGGGTCGCTGGAATTATTTTCTGGCATTATAAAGTTTGTGATTGAGTGGTTAAATGGGTCCTGTGGGCTACTAATAGGCTTGGCAGTGGGCTTTTGATTTTTTAGTTTTTTTGTTTTAGTTTTAAGGTTTTGGTTTTTTTTGGTTTTAGGTTTTTAATTATTTGTTTTGATGGTTTTAGTTTTAGGATTTTATGATTTTAATTAAGACTTTGATTTTTAATTGTAAGTTTGATTAAGTGATTTTTGGATTTTGTGATTTTAATTAGGGTTTTAAATTAGGGTTTGGGGTTTTAGATTTAGGTTTTTATGGTTTATTTTAGTGATTTTAATTTAGATTTTGGGTTTTAGTTTTAAGTTTAGTTTGGTGATTTAATTAGGGATTTTGAATTTTAATTAGGGGTTTGAGTTTGTTTAAGTGATTAGGGTTTTTTGGGTTTTAATTATTTTAGGGTTTTAATTGATTTTAAATTAAGGTTTTTAGGGTTCTATTATTTTAGGGTTTTTTGTGATTTAATTAATTGATTTCAAATTAGGGTTTGTTGGGTTTTATTTTTTTGGGGTTTTTCTAAATGGATTAAAGTTGTGTTTGAGTTTTAATTTAGATTTAATTAGTTTTTACTTGACTTAATTAGGGATTTAGTTTAATTGGTTTTTGTTAGGGTTTTGACTTAGATTTTGACTTCATTGATTTTGCTCGATTTTTGTTTGGATTAGGGTTTTTTTTAATTAGATTTAATTTTTTTAGTGGATTTTATTGAGTTCTACTTGATTAGGGTTTTAATTTGGATTTTTAAATGGTTTAAATGGATTTTGACTTTAATTAGGGTTTTTATTTGATTAATTAGGGTTTTAAATGATTTAAATGGATTTTGACTTTAATTGGGGTTTTTATTTGATTAATTGGATTTTACTTAATTTTGACTTTAATTGGGGTTTTTACTTGATTAATTGTATTTTAAGTGGATTTTACTTAATTTTGACTTTAATTAGGGTTTTCATTTGATTAAATGGATTTTAAGTATTTTAAATGAATTTTTTTTGGTTTTAATTCTTAATTATTATTTTTGCTTTGATTAGGTCAAAGTGGACTGGTGTGGGCCTGACTAGGTTTGTGTGGACTTAAGTGGGCTTGTGGATTATGGTTTTGGTGGAGTTAAGATTTAGGTGTGCTGGTCGCAACCAGAGCATCTTTCCAGAGGAGTTTGTTGCCAAGTGACTTCAAAATCGAAGTGTCTACACATACAAAATTAAGGCCATTAAAGTAGCCATAAAGAATTGGCTTGTTCATCACATAAATGATTATAAATTTAGACTGGTAGAGATTGAAAACTTGATTCATAAAGAATTGGCTTGTTCATCACATAAATGATTATAAATTTAGACTGGTAGAAAACTTGATTCATAATCTTGATTCATTGGCTAAACTAGTGCCTCTTCCCCCCTCTGATTGGCAACAGAAACAAGCTTTGAGAAGTGAACAACTTAACATTCTTCTTTGTCAGGAAATATATTAGAAACAACAATCTCGTATTCAACGGCTAAAAAAAAGTGATTTAAATACTTTATTTTTCATAAAATTGCAAACAATAGGAGAAGGACAAATTCCATTTCCTCCCTTTTCATTAATGGAGTTCGCTCTGAATCTCCATGCCTTATTTGCAATTCCATTATGGATTATTTCTTTTATCTTTTTAATAAATCTCCACTTCTAATGATTTCTATGAATTGGGATTTACTTTTGCCAATAAAATTAGTAAATCCCTTTGGAATTGAAGGTCCCTTCTCTGAAGAATAAATTAAAGCTAGTGTTTTCACTTTGTCTAAGGAAAACTCTCCAAACCTTGATGGCTTTTCACTTTGCTTTTACCACCACTTTTGGGACTTATTAAAGGAGACATACTAGAGGCCATTCAGTTTTTCCATTATTCTAATGATTTTGACACCCTCTAACACCTCAACCATACTTTCATTATTTTCATTTCCAAAAAGCTCAAAGTTGAGCAAATTTAAGATTATAGCCCCGTTAGTTTGCTTAATAGTAGTTACAAATTTATTTCAAAGTGCATAGATTCTAGACTAAGCCCTATACTTAACATTCTTATAGATGGTACTGAAAGTGCCCTCCATAAGGAATGTAATATTAGCAATTGTTTTATTATGGCACAGGAAACCCTTTCTACAACTAAATTCTCTATCTTAATCAATAGTTTTTCTAAAGGACATTTTGACTCTTCTAATGGTCTTAGACAATGGAATCCCTTATCTCCTTTGCTATTCATTATTGTGACTCACATCCTCAACAGGATACTTACTCTTGGTAAAGTTAATAATTTGGTCCAAGGAATTCAGTTCCTAAATAACGATTCAGTGATCTTGAATATACAATATGTGGATGATACTCTATTCTTTCTAACCCCCTTAGACAAGTGTATTATTAATCTTAAAAGAATTCTTTATCGTTTCCAAGGTTATTCTAGCCTGAAAATTAATTTTTGCAAGTCTTCCCTCACTGGGATTGGTCTATCAAATGAGTTAGCTGATCAATATAGCTCTATGTTAGGCTGCACCAAGATTTCTCTTCTCATGTCTTATCTTGGGCTTTCCTTACATTTTTAAAAAGCATCTTGCAATGATTGGGCAATTGTGATTGACAAACTTAACACCCTATTAAACTATTAGAAAAGTAGATATCTCACTTTTAAGGGCCACCTGCTTAATTCTGTTCTATTTGTCATTCTCACCTATTATTTATCTGTTCTTCATCTACCAATCAAGATAGAAAAAGAAATAGATAGAATCCACAGATGCTTTCTATGGCATTCAACTTCATCCAGTCATAAAGAGTACCATCTTGCCAAGTGGCACAATATTTGTCGAAACATGCAGCAAGATGGTTTAGGAATAATAGATTTAAGGAACTTTCATCTTGCACTCAAATGCAAGCTCCTATGGAAGTTTTTGACGAATAAAGGTCATCTTAAATTGTATAATCTTCTTCAAAGCATGTGTCTCTCTCGTATTAACTTTAGGACATTCCAAATTGGAAGGAATTAAAGTTATGTTATATTATTGTCAATACCTTCAGCTCCTACTCAGTTAGCAATGGTAAAAATACCATTTTCTAGGAAAACAAATGGATATGCAACACACCTTTAAAATTCATATATCCTAATCTTTATTCTCTAGCTAAGAATAAAAAATGCTCCTTAGCTAGAATGGTATTGACATATCAAACTAGGGGATTGAATGTCTTCAATCTAGGCTCCAATTCCCATCAACAGCATCCACCTTCTTCCCTATCTCATTTTAATAGTATCATCAACTTAGTCCTTTTTTCTCAAAGGGAAGACTATATTCTCGACGCTTACTGAAAACATTGAATTCTCAGTTAAAAGTCGTTACAACATCCTCAATGATAGTGGTGTAAGATCAAGCTTTAAAACAAACATATGGAAATGTGCAATTCCCTTAAAGGTTAAAGTCTTTGCTTAATTGGTTTTCCATGACAAAATCCTTTCTTGAGTAAATTTAATTAAAAAATTAAGGAGGGTTAGATTCTTCACATTGTACTATTTGTGATTTTTACGGAGAGTCTGTCTTCTGTATTGTGTTTCAATGTTCCACTTCTATTGCTATTTGGGATCTTTTCTAACATGATGTAAATAATCATTTGCCTCTTTTGCCTCTATCTCGTATGTTCTCCCTAAAGCACTTAGTCAAATTTTCTATCACTCTCAAGGATTAGAACACCCTTGTCATAGCTACTATTCAATGTCTTTGGTTAAATAGAAATAAATTTATTTTTTATAATAATAGAAAAACTATTTTCTCAATATTTCAGTACATCATGTCTTTATCTTCATTTTGGTCAGGAAATATACATTCTAGACAGGAAGTTGCAGCCACCTTGTACACCTAGCTACAAGAAGACGCAGCATTCTAGGGGACTATCTCAAAATAATCAAGGGACCGAGACACCGAGTGCTGCTACTCAAGCTTCAAATACTCATGCACTTGAAGACGGGAGACGAATGGAGGTTGATTCATGATTATATCTGAGTTGTAAATGGTGATAGATTTTTTGTGTAAACTAATGTTGATATGAACCTGTTACTCGCCTGCAGCCTTGCCCGACTCACTCTTTTTCGGCATTCTTTGAGCCTATTCCTCCTCTTGCGGTTTTACTTTGTATTTCCCGCTTCGTGGTGGAACCATAGCTAAGCTGCTTTTATTAATATTATACTGCTACCGTTTTCAAAAGCAATGGCTACACGTATTTTTTTTTTTTTTGGTCACGGTTTAAGAGTTTTTATTTCAAAGGTAAAAGATACCAAGTAAGAACATTGTCATGACAAAATATTACAGTACCTTGCGCCTTAAAACCCTCTTAAAATGTATCAGAATTAACAACCAAACAAAGAAGTACCATTAAAAGCTACAAATAGAGATAGTTCCATAAAAATACATGACTGTTTCATACCTCAGGATTCTCCAAATTATTCTAAGAATCCTCTTCAGAAAGATTTCTTGAGGATGAAGGGATAGAAGAAGGGATGGAAGGTTCCACCATTTGTGAAGCCATATCAGAGGTGTATTGTAGCATTTCATCCTTTTCGAAGCCTGAAACAAGCGTTTCTACCTAAAAATGCATCAGTGAAATAATATCATGTATGACAAGAGTATATGATCTAACAGAATTAAGAAAAATCCTATTATTCCTTTCTTTCCAAATCAACCAGAGAATGATTTGAAGTAAAAAAGTCCAACTAAGAAATGATAATTCAGATTTTAAATGAGGAGAAGACTGAAACAAATCTGCAACTCGAAAAAAACTAGGGTATAAATTAGAAGCCAGGAAAAATCGCCAGATACTCCTAACAAAAATGCAGTTTAAAAATAGATGATTATTGCTCTCAATGTTAGCAGAGCAAAAGATGCAAAGGGAGGAACCAAACCAACCTCTCTTGATCAGATTCTCCTTTGTTAAATTTTTATTCTTAATAACTAACCAAGAGAAAAGCTTAATTTTCAATGAGGTATTGCTTTTCCACAAACATGTATAAAAGGGATTGCGAAGACCTCCATCATTTAATAAACTGTAAGCCGCCTTCACCGAAAATATATTAATCTTGGAAGGTAACTAATTCAAGTTATCCTCTCTGACACCTAAAATCAGAGATTGCAGAATGTTATCGAAGCATTCTAACTAAGATTGAAGCACTGTAGGGTCACATAGATAGCAGTAGGCTAAATCAAACAGTCTATTCAAGTCAAATCTAAACATGTCCATAGTTGCTCTGACAGAAGCCTTCTTAAATCTGGCTAAACTGTATAATCCAGGTAAGATAGTTTTCAAAGGTATATCACTCCACCATTTTTGATCCTAGAATATAGTGTTAATGCCATTACAGACATTGGAAGAAGTAAAACAATTAAGGAAATTAAAACATTGTTTGATACTACTCCACAAAGGGGAGCAGTTAAGAACAGGAGAGTTCAGAATACCACCAGGTCCCTTGTGGAGATATCTGACCCTTAAAAGCATTTTCCAAACAGGACAATGATAGCTAGAAAGAAATTGCCATAGCAGCTTAGTTTTCAAGGCTGCACTAAAATTTCTTAAGTTAATAATTCTCCAACCATTTTGTTGTTTTGATCTGCATATATTAGACCACTTAATTAAGTGTAGTCCTTTTTGATTTGGGGATAGAGAATTCCATAAAAATTTGCATATTAGGGAATCAATTACCTTCTCAATTTTTAAAGGCATATGTAAGACCGACATATAATATGTAGGAATGGCTGATAAAACAACATTAACTAAGACCAACCTGTCCCCTAAAGACAAATGCCTGGCCTTCCATGAAGAAAGTTTCTTAGAAATTTTTTCTATCACAGGTGTCCACATGCTAGCAGTGGCTCTTTTATAGTGCAGAGGCAGTCCTAGATACATAAGGGGAAGGTCAGCCTTACCACACCCCAAAATATCACATGAGGATATTATTGAATCCTGAGTAACTCCCACACCAGTAAGGGAAGACTTATGAAAATTGATTTTTTAACCAGAACAAGTCTGAAAATAGCATAAAATTCTTTTAATATTAATTATATTCTCAATACTGTCTGGCAAAAATAAAAGGGTGGCATCTGCATATTGCAGATTGACTAGAGATGGACCTTCATGTGGGAATTTAATCTCAGAAATTAAATTGCTTCTCTTGGCTGCTTGCAGCATACAGTTTAGCACATTTGTAGCTATAATAAATAGTAAAGGAGATAAGGGATTACCCTGTCTTAAACCATTAGATGTCCCAAAGAAACCTTTAGGTGAGCCATTAATTAAAACAGAGAACTTAGCAGTAGATATACACATTCGGATCTAAGAGATCCACTTATCCCCAAAACCCATTCCAGAAAGTGCATCTATTAAAAAGTTCCAATTAATATTGTCAAAAGCCTTTTCGAAGTCTAATTTAAGAATAAAGCCATTAATAATTGAAGATCTCATAAAGTGTAGGGTTTCTTGCGCCACAAGGAAACAGTCCCCAATAGATCTTCTAGCCAAAAAGACACTCTGGGAAGTTTCAATGGCTGTATTTAGCACAGGCGACAGCCTAGAAGCCAAAGTTTTAGTTATAATCTTGTAAAAGCTATTAACTAAACTAATAGGTCTAAAATCTTGAATCCTTATGATACCCTGTTTCTTAGGAATAAGTGCAATGAAAGTCTGGTTAATTGCAGAAAGAAATTCAGGGTCATTGGAAGAATGGAAGGACTGGAAGATGTTAATTAGTTCAGTTTTCAGCAAATCCCAGTAGTGCTGAAAGAAGATCAAAGGGAAGCCATCAAGACTTGGAGACTTGTCCCCAGATAATTTGAACACATTAGATCTAATCTCTTCTTCCTCAAAAGAGATCTCAAGCTGTTCAGGAGAAGAGATTTTAACTGGAATAAGGGCTTCCCAGTTAAAGGAGATATGAAGACTGTTGTCCTTGTTAAAAAGCCTAGTAAAGTGTTTCTCAATTTCTCTGCAGATCTCCATTTGGGATATGTTTATTGAATTATTAATGAGAAGGGAGGAAATATTATTTGCCTTTCTGTGGCATTTTACCATATTGTGGAAGAATGAAGTGTTGAGATCCCCTTCCTTCAACCATTGAATTCTTGACTTTTGTCTCCAATAAACCTCCTGTTCTTTAAGTAAGTCAAGGTGTTCTAATCTCAGG
>JAMKQA010063531.1:0-15798 GCA_024699735.1 Posidonia australis | reverse complement strand
CCACTATAATTCTTGGTGTCTTTGTGATTGAATGCTTGTGTGCTAAACCTTAATATTTTTCAGATTGTATAATAAATCTCAAAGAGTTAACTAAAACCGGAAAATCTCTATTCACCCCCCTCTAGAGAAGCATTAGTATCCTACACCCTAAACATAGACTAAAAAGATAATATCAATATTAGCCTATCAAAGTTTATCGATTCTACAAGTGATTTATGTAATATACATCCAATCCACATACTCATTACATTAAGCACAAAGGGAAAGAAAAGAAAAACATGATCACACATTCCAATCTACATAAGCTTCATCTCTACCATAGATCTAGAGAATTAGCTAAGCATGATAATATAAAACATTAAAATAAAAGAAGAAGAAGGAGAAATAGAAGACATAATTAAATAAAAATGACTTTTTATTGAAAGGAACTTGAAATTACACTGATAATCTTCTAGATCTCTCCAAAATACAAGAAAAGAAAAGAGTCTAAAACCTAGATGGGAGCTCCATAAATCTACACAAGGAGTTCTTTTATAGACATATAAAGATGTGTTGACATCAAAAACAAATTCGAATATAAAATTTGATTATTTTTTATTTTAAATACAAGATATTTACAAGTGAGAATCATATCAAGAGAAGACTGAGTCAAAAATATCTGGAACGGGTGCCTGGGAGGCACTAGATTGGCATCTAGACGCTTAGGAGGCGTCCACGTCATTTCGAATTTCTTCTGACTTCTTCCACTTGTTCGATGATATTTTCTCTAGTATTTTAGCACGTGAAAAATGTGCATTTGATTTCCTTACACAGTTCTAGAATTTTCCATACAAAAATCTTATCCTTACTGGCACAATTATTCTTTTCCTCCTTGTTTTTCCTAGATTCTTTCCAAGTCTTCAAATTCCTATGAAATTTACATAAAACACCTTGAGTAAAATTATTTATATACAAAATAAATAAATATGGAAATAAAATATGCATGAATTATGAGTTAATCAACATCTTATTTATCAGATAACAAGTAGTTAGAACAGTATCAGTTCATAAGTATTTTGGAATATGCATCTGTAACATAATGGTGCACGTGACATCTAAGATATGTCTGTGTTTTCGCTCAACAACACTATTTTGTTGAGATATGTGTGGATAAGTAGTCTGATGTATAATACTCAAAGAAACACAATAAGATTGAACACTAGATTGGACAAACTCAAGGGTATTGTCTATGTATAAACAATTTGGAGTAACAGTAAATTGATTTTTTATTTCTGTAATAAAAGTTTTGAGTTCATCAATGACATGACTACATTCCTTATGTAAGTAGACCCAAGTTGCATGTGAAAAATCATTAATAAAAACAATGTAATAATGATGAGCAAACATAGATGTTACTTTAGCAGGACCTAGATATTACAATAAATTAACTCAAACAAATGTTAAGTCGATGCAAGACGTAGACATCTAAAGGTAGTACAATCGTGCTTACTTAATTGGTACGACTTACAATCAAAAGTAGACACTGAAAACCAAAGTGAGGTATGTTGCAATTTCTTGTGAAATGGATGACTTAGCTGATAGTGCCCTAGAATGGATGACTCAGAGGTGGATGCCACAGATACTAATCCTCGTGATATATCATCACTGACCAGTAGATACACGCTATTTCCTCGCTCATGGTCCAAACCAATCCTCCTATCCATCTGCCAATCCTGAAAAGTGCGGTGGAATGGGAAAAAGGTCACATAACAAAGTAATTGTTTTGTAATGGTATTAATAAAAAGAAGATTAACAGGAAAATCAGGTGCATATAGGACTTTTTTTGACTAAAGTTAAGAAGAGGCCTACATAACTCCTTCTCCATTAACATGATACGAACGACTATCAACGATACCAACTGAACAAATATCAAAAGTTGGGACAAACGTTATAAAAGGGTCTTTGTACCTCACATATGAGAGAAGTCACCTAAATCAATGATTCAGGAGTTACCCCTAGAGGTTAGGAGTGCACTAGTATATGAGAAAGTAGCTTGGGATGCGGTGGTTGTGTAGTCATTGACTTGTACTTGTAAAAACTTCTTATAATCAGTTTGAGAAATGGTGACAGTCTGCTCGTCGCCAATGGAGGTGATGGGTGGAGTCTCTGTAGAGACTTTTGACGTTAGTGGTCGACTAATCTTATCTAAGCACCTATTTACTTGATGTCCCATTTATTTACAATGTGTGCAACGAAGACGTCCTCCACTGTCTACATGCCCTCGACTTCCCCCTCGTGAGCTACCATGCCTTCCACCATGTGTAGCTGCCATTATTGATAGGTTTGCGACATGAGTGAGTGTAGTTATGGAGATATGTAGAACTCTAGCAAAGGTAGTCTGTATATTAGGAATACTGTCGACGCCCAAGATCTATCCTAGGATTTGGGAGCTGAGATTCAGATTCATATTGAATAAGTAGACTACGACGGCGAGTTCTTTATGATACTATTTCATCTAGTTAACATCGGGGTCAAAGGTTGATAGACTTTGAGTCCATCAAGTAACACACAAAAAAGCGTAAAGTGCGTTTGAACTGAATGATCGTCTTGACGTAAGGTGAATAGCTGCCCATATACTTCGAAGACTTGATATATTCTTCTCGTGGTCATATGTGACGCACAGTGTAACTCAAATCTTCTTTATTGACTGTAACATCATAACACTTCATGCAATTGAGGGTTTCATATTGTTGACCAACCATGACACAATAGCCGCCTTGTTAGGAAACCAATTATCATATGTCCTAGCTTTGCTGTCGGGAGGAGGTTCTATAAGGTGCTTTAACTTGCGATGGGCTACGATGAAACTCTTAAAATTCTGTGCTCAGAGGAGGTAATTCTTGCTATTAAGCTTTCAGAAGTCCCATTCAGACTCTTCACCAACAACTCCCAGGCCATGAGGAGAACATGAAGAAGATCGGATTTGGATCACCGACAGAGGCCTAAAGAGACTACCAATGGCAGAGGAGGCCTTTGGAGAGGTTGGCGACAGTAGAGGAGGGCCCTATAGGGGTAGTTGGCGGTGGAGGAGGCCTCCAAAGAGGCTAGCAGTGGCTTGGGAGGTCCCTGCAGGGGCTATCGACGGCAGCAAGGCACCCCAGAGGGGCTTTTGACCACAGATCTGTGCCCCAGAGGGGCTTACAGCTTAAGAGGAGGCCCCTGAAGGAGATGACAACACCAGAGGAGAGCCTTGAAAGGGTTGACGGCGTCGGAGGAGGCTTCTGGAGGGGTTGATGGAGTGACCCCCAAAGGGGCTAATGGTGATGAAAAGGGGTGGAGGTTGTGTTGTTGACGGCTAAGGTTTAGGTGGGGTTAGGTTTTGTCCTAGAATTCGGGTATCATGTGGAAAACAAGATAAAAAAAGTTTGTATTCACTAAGGAACATGTGAATATATATAAGAAGAATTTTCAGACACATTAGACAAAATAGATATCTAATAATACATCTAACTAATAAACTCTTAATACATGTCACAAAAATATACTAACTCTAATAAAACTTAATAAGTAACGGATGTCCATGGACTATCTCATTTTATTTGTACAAGAACGTTAGTATCAAAACTCAGAAGCCTGTCGGATTTGAACGAGACATTCATGACGTAGAATTTTGCACGTATCCAGACTAAACCGGTCGTTCAAGTTAAGTAACAAGAATGTTAGGTATAAGGATTGGTAGATGAAGAGTGCAACTGCTGCTTGGTATTTGGTGAAAGTGGTGAAGAAGAATAGCTGCGTTCTCTTGTTCACCAAATTCCATTATAAATTTATAATACCAAAAAACACTACCAGCAGATGTGATCAAAACAGAGTTGCAAGAGAAAGAAGGGGCCATGGAGATGAAGCCTATTCCCCGGCAGGTGCTGCCATCACCACCGCTACCATGCCGGACGTCGGCAACCAGACAACACAAAGCGGCCGCCAGCAGCATCACAAGGGAGGAGATCAGGAGGTTTTGGATTCAAAGGAAGAGGGAAGAGGAGGAACATCTTCTTGCTGCAGAGAAGGCAGCTGCCAGGATCAAGGCCCGGGCTCTCACAAAGGAAGACTATGCACGGTTTGAAGATTTGCTGAAGATAACCATCGATAATGATGATGAAAGCATCGAGAACAACAACGAAGGAAATGACAACAACAAAGAGCTCAGAATTGGAATTAAGGACTGGTGGACAAAGAGCAAGTATGCTTATCTGAATCAACCAGCTGTCAAGACCATGGAAGACACATATCGGATCAGGAACACTTACATTCCAAACTCTCACTTCTTTCATGTTCCACTACCCCACACCTGCCCAAGTCAGCTCTTGGGGTTTTCTAGATGATAACTTGTAAATCCATGTGAGTTTTGAGTGTGTTCAGGTGTGAGAAATGTCATGTCTAATGTCATTATCAGGAATTGTCTTGAATGATAGCCTTCTTTCTTAAGTAAGAAGTAGCACTAGAGAGTCTGCTTATGTTACTTGCTCTGCCTTGCTACACGTTGGCAATAAAAGCTTCCAACTTCTATGAAGTTCTTGAATACACTTTGCTTCCAACTTCTATGAAGTTCTTGAATACACTTTGCTTCCAACTTCTATGAAATTCTTGAATACACTTTGCCCAGGCATAGTTTCATGACACATCCAATACAATGAAAGAGAAATAAACGACTTAACAGGAGCAGTTTTTGGGCATCCGCTCCCAACATTATTGGAAGAATATGCTCCAAAAAAGAGTCAAACAACTTCTTCATTTGAACTGGAGAATCAATAATTCAAGAAGCAACCTCCACTTGCTTGCTACTGAGAATGGAAGAGCACTTTTGGAAAAGGATGATAATGTCCTTGATCATTTGTCAAATAACTTGATAAGTCCTTCATTATTTACAAATCCTGCTCCTCAATGGTATCATTCAACATAACTTACTTTCTTGTTGTTTTTCTTTCTCCCCTTCCAACCTTAATTTGTGGGGATCTGTCAACTGTGATGGCAACTAGAATAACGACAACTGGAGTGATGGGAAAACATTAGTCGTGACTAGAGTAACAATTGTAAAAAAGGTTAAACTCACCTTGAAATATTTTGATTTCCTTTTTATGTTGTGCCTATTGGACTTGTGGATCTAGATTTCTTTTCTATAATAAAGAGTTGGAATAGGTTTTTGATTGAACTGTTAAGCATCGTGATTTTTTTTCAATGCTCTGCGTGTTGTTGATGCTGTGTGTTGTTGATGTTAATGTTTGTGCTCCTCATGGGAAGTTGATGCCTTTGCATTAGTCGAGTCCCTAGTTTTCCCTCTCTTTCTCATGCTGCAATTTTGTGTTACCACATTCTTATTCTCCATCGAGTTTAGTAAGAGTGTGACCTAGGTAATTGGTAGAGCTCTCTATTTGCTGGGAGAAATCTTTGGTTGGAGGTAGGATTATTGATTAAGGTCTCTTGTAGTTTTAATACTTGATTATTTTCTATTGCCATTTGTTTCTAGATTTTGATATGGCAAAGATTAACTTTGTCTTTGGATTGGACCAAACATATCCCATTTATGTTTTTCTAATAACTAAACCAATGTTCTGCTATCAATGATTATTCTCCTTTCTAGGCTACAAAGAAATGTTGTTTGTATCATGAAAATGTATGATCAATTGTTTGCAAAAAGCTACTATGCCTTGTGGCTTGTAGATATTTACACATCATCTATTAGAGAAGTTAAGGAGCCAAAGGCTCGTTTGTTGGAATTTTGGTTGTTCTAGGCAATGTATGCAATGAATTCTTCTAAGTAACCAGACAACATGAACTTGTTATATTTCTTAAAATGTGTATTATTAACAATATGTGTGTGTGGGAAATGCCTACAACCACGTGGGACTAAGGTACTGTTTGGGAAAGATTTTGGGAGTTTAGATACTCCCAGTGATTGTATGCATAATCCATCCCAAATAGTCATGACATGACTGATTCTTTGTGGATTCTGATGAATATGGTGTGGTGTTTTGGATTTTACAAGAATCAAACTTTGGGTTGATAGTTGGAGAATTTAAAAGATTTTGCACTTGAAATATCATATTACCCTGCACTTTCGTTGACAATTACTTTAAAACCAATGCAAATATTTTCTAATGTGATGAGGGTAAATTAGACAGTTTTCATACCAAAATCCATTGCTATATATGGATAGCCAAACTAGATATCACAGTATATATCAAAAGTCTCCAAAATCTTGCATCTACACCTCCTCAAGGATAACATCCATAATCAAGATTATGAGGTTTTTATCCCTCCCAAAATCATTCCCAAACAAAGCTTAATATAAGGAAGAACTAAAATCAATTTTGTTTCAGACTTTTGTGTTGTTATGACTTTTATCTCCATTATGCAATGCATGTACTAATAAAAAATTTTGTGTTGTAGGAGCAAATATCATCCATAGAAGGCTTCCATTCAAGCAATAACTAAGGGAACTTTGTCTCCATGCAATTGCAACAACAATCCACCTTCACTAAAATGTAGGAGACTTTGCCTTTACATTTGTATTCTTATTGCACTTTAGATGGATGTAATATTATAGATATATATCAATATTAATGTATACACGTTTGATCTACTTTCATGGTAGGCTTTTATTGCAAGGCAACCAAGCAACAACAAACATGGGGACCTTTACAAAAACTAATGCACACTAGTTTGAATTTACACAATTTGAAGAATAACTTACTCAAGGATGACAACATTGGCAATTTAATTATTCCCAATCAACCCTGAATACAACAACACAGTGTGAGACTTCTAGGGTGAAGAAAAAAAAAGTGAAAAAAAACCTAATAGCAACACACAAGGGGGAGAATTAGTTGCCACCAGCTATTGGACCAAGGAAAATGTGGATGTGTTTGTTCGCATTTGTATGGAAGAGGTTCAAAATTCCAACACGAATGGAAGTTGCCTGTCCTCCAATGGCTGCGAGAACTTGGCTAAGAAATTCTATAAAGTTATTGGGCTAAAGTACATAAAGCTATAGTTCAAAAACAAATGGGATAAGATGAAGGAGTGAACCATGTGGGCATCAAGGAAAATGCATGTGGCGGTGGTTGGGACAGCAGTAAGTGCATATGTACAGGCACAAACCGATGAATGGTGGGTAGAGTGGATATAAGTTGGTATGACAAATTTGATCTTAGATACAGGTTAGATTGTATCCTTCATACTCTTCTCATTTTGATCTAAGATTATAGTAAATTTGGTTTAAATAGTATGGCAAATGCTTATGGATGTTTTACTTCTAGGTGAATTCTCATTCTTCTTTGGATTTTAATTTTTGGTGTTAGTACCAGAGAATAATTTATATCTGTAGACACTCCAATTTTGTAGAATTGTAGATAGTTTTCTCAGGAGTGGAATTTTGGTTGTTGGACTCTCAATCACTTTTTTTCAAAGTCAACTTGACATCTTAACCTAATTTCTTCCACAAAATTAGCCTAACCCTCTATTTTAATCTAAAAATCCTAGTAGACAATCAATACATTAAACCAAAACCTAAATCCTAATTTTATCTCAAACTCATCTCACATCCATCCAAATCCACCAAGCCAATAGTCTAAAACCTAATTACCAAGCCCATGAAAGCCCATAACACCTCAGTCCATTTTCTTCTTCTTCTTCCAACCCAAGCAAGCCCACCAAAGCCCATTTAAGCCCACTTTCTCAAACATTCTTGGGTTTGTTATTGGGTTGGTAGGGTTTGTTAGTGAATTGGTTAGAGGGTTGTTGGTTTGTTATGAAGTGGTTAGGTAGTTAGGTTTGTTACGGAGTTGTTAAGATTTGTTAGTAGATTTGTCGGTGGGTTGTTAGAGAAGGTTGTTAAGGAGGTGGTTAGTTAGACTTGTTAGTGGTGTTTTGGAGGAAGGATTATGGGTTGAGTTCCCCCTTATATAAGGAGAGATGAAGACATGTGTAGATATCCCATTTTGGCAGTCATTCGCAGCAGATTTATCCAGAAGAACATGCTCCTGCGGCAACGAGGCACTCCACCCCCATTCTGCTCTAAACCAACCTTAACACTTAAACCAACCCAAACAAACCCAAAACACCAAGCCCAACTTAAAAATCCAACTTGTTTGTCTTGTGTTAGTGGAATGCACGACCCGATTGCGTGGCCTACTCACGCGTTGTGGATGCGCGGGAGGACCAGCGTTATCCTACGCGAGCCGCTCGACTCGTCACTATGATCGTACCTAGTACGAACCACAGCACCGTGTCGCTCGGGCTGACACCCCTGCTCTCGCCGCCCACACGCCACGCCTGCCACCACCACGCCGTCCACGAGCAGCCGCCCATGCCCTGTCACCCCTGCCAGCCTTCCACGCCCGCTGGCCATGCCCTGCCTTGCAGCCTGCAATGCCGACGACCCACACGCCATCTTGCTTGCACATGCCACTCTCTCCTAAAAAATGAGCTCCCCTCAGCCACAAGCTCTCTCTCTTGGCTCTCTCTCGGCTCTCTCTTGGCTCTCTTGCCGTCCCGAGCAACCACCACCAGCCCTCCTCCTTCCAGCTGACAACCCAACCTTCACTGTCCCAAGAAACCATGAACCCATAGCCACACCAGCAACCTTCAACTACACCTCACCCGCCTCCATAGCCATCGAGCGCCGACAACCCGGAGAACGCCGCCGCGAGCCTCGTTGGAGAGGACAACCCATCTCACAGGTAATCTTCCCCCTACTATACAAAGCTTGTTTTCTTCTGCATTTTTTATCCAACATCTCCGTCATGTCATCCTTAGTATGATTGCATCTCATTCCACCACGTATACATGCCATTTCAGTTGTCTTCCCCACCTCCGACGACGCCGAAACCCAACTCCGACGACGTAGGTGGGGTGAAACATCCACTAGGCCACTCTTGCATCCAGGCATGTAGGAACATTCACTAGCATGCCTTCAAGCTCATGCATGCATAGCATTCATTTTAGGATCGTCGCATGAGGGTTTGTCAATCGACAAAGCTCGCAGCTCTGTTCTGTATCCGACGGGCACGTCGTGGTTGCACGTGCGACATGCGCTGCTGTTCTGTCTCTGCCAGGGATAGAACAAGCTATCGGGCTGAGCTCTGGCACCACCCTCCTTATTCATTCCACCACATCACACATCCACGCATCCTAGGAATTAACCCATGGCATGCATCTACTCATAGTAGAATACTCTAGAGCTCCATGCATTTAGCTAGCCATTTGCACCATTACATCCCACCCTAGAGCAAGGGCAAAACTCGCAAGCCTGCTGTCCTGTTCTGTGACTGGCATGCGTGCCCTAATTGCGCAACAAACTTACACGATGGACATGCGCGGGTCTGCCAAGGATAGAACAGGCAACTGGCCTGGGCCCTTGCCAACTTGTCCCATCCATTTTTATATCGCATAACCATGCATCCAAGCATGTCATTCATCATCTCATGTCACTAATCATTTGTCAAGCAACATGTATCATTACCCATAGTAAGTGAGCAAATCATGCATCATGACACTCATCTCATGCATCATGACACACTTGCATTTAGGGGTGACGACGATTACTATGTCGAATCCTTTTGACCGATGGTCTAGAATTCACATAGTGTTTCTGAACACACTTAGGTCATATCATCCCCGTTTCCTTGCACTTCATTCACATCAGCATGGCATATAGCATATGTACATCTTAGTCTTAGTAAGCATACATGATCATTTGCATTCGATGACACACAAGCGAGCGAAAGCCTAGAAAGACCGATTTTTTGGGCACATGGGGGTGCCTAACACCTTCCCCATGCATAACAGGAGTCCTTCCCTTTTCTTTGGCCCGTAATGACCAATGTGTTGCATCCATTAGGTGCGGAGCATGCATATACATTCATGCATACATTTGCATTCATTTCACATTGTTTTTCTCGCGCGTTTTATTGCATTCAATTTTTCTCGTCTTTCCGGCTTTTAAAAGATTAGGTGGCGACTCCGTTTTGTCCTTATCGTTTTCTTTTTCGTGTTTTCTTCGGTGTCTTCAAATCGAGTGTCCTTCTTCGGATTCACCATCTTCGTCGTGACCTTTTCGGTCATTTGCACGCTCCCTCACCGCGAAAGGTTGGTTCTGTTATGGTCACAACATGCATGGGGGTGTCCTTTCTCTTTCACTAGTGCTCTTTGGAAGGAAAGGGAGAAAACTTGGAAAAAAGGAAAAACCAAAGGAGAGCACCAAATCAGAGCAACCAGAGGAGCATTAAATCACTGAGGAGACTCGAAGGAGAAACAATTCAGAACTCAAGCCAGCTCTGGCGACAGAAAATAGTCCACACCTACTACCAACGCAGGTAAGCCTCTGATCAAGCTCAATTCTATTGCATTTCATCCCTTGGACTTTCCTCAACCTCCCTGGAGTTGTTCCAGTGGAGGAACGGGGTTCCCTGGCCAGAATTTCAAGATCTGTGGGTCGTCGGACCCATTTTCTGGCAAGTAAGGTGAGGGCATGAATCTTCTGTGTGATTCGTGTCCTGTAGAGTGTGGAATAGATAGGCCTTCCTTCCTCGTGCTTTTCCATCTCTTTGGAGGCCACGACATCTCCTCTGGTAGCCACTAGAAGTAGCTCGCCGCCCGCAACACTCGCCATCGTCGGAGAAGATGACTGGCAATGGGATTCGACCATGCATCTCACTCATCGTAGCCCCCTATGAAGCATTGGATAACCTTCCTCTCTCCTTACTCTGGTCTCTAGAAGCCTTGAAGCCCCGCTTCGAGCCTCAATCACCTCTTGTAGTCAACCCCGCAGGAGACGACGGCGAGCCAGGTCAGGGAAGAAGCACATCCTGTCGTTCTTGCCTCCAAGCGGTGGAATCTCCTCCTCTCTACATCGTTGACCTTCCAAGAGCATTGGATCGCCGCTCCACTGCCTCTAATAACTCCTTCTCTGGGCCCGACACCAAAATCACAACGTCGACGAGGGAGGTGGGGGGAAGCTTCTGGCTGTCCAAAGCATGATCAGAGCTGACAGATCCTCTTCCCTTTCTTCCTTCTTGTTTATCTGGTATCTGGATGCAAGATCAGGTGTCGGGGAAGCCCTAGATGGCTTCCTAGGGAGTCGTCGCCAGCGAGGTTCAGTCGTCGACGATTGTTGAGTCTTTTTTTTAAAGTTTCTCTTAAAAAAACTCTTTCTTCTTTTCTTTTCATGCATTTAGGTCCCTACACTTTGCAACTTAATCCTTGTAGTTGTTTGTAAAACGTTTTAATAATGTTTTGCTTTGGTAAATTTTTAGATTAGCCCCTGCACTTTTTTTCATAAACTTTTAGGTCCTTAATCTTTGATAGAAACCCTCAAATTTTGTTTTCTTTCATTTTTAGTTTACTGATTTGCACATTTAACCCTGAATTTCTTTAAAATTGTACTGAACACATGTTTTTCAGGCACATTTACAAATCAGACCCTAGAAATTCCTAATTTTGTCCAAAAATACATAGATTTGCACAGTTAACCCTGAATTTCTCTAAGATTGCACTAAAACATATTTTTTCTGGCATATTTGCATATTAGACCTTGGGAATCCCATTTTTTAACCAAAATGCACAGTTTTGCACATTTAACCTCCAACTTCCTTAAAACTACACAAAAATATGTTAGCACATTTGTAGATTAAACCCTGAATATCACAGTCTTTACCCTGAAACATGTAATTTTTGCAAAGAGGCCCCTGAAAACTTACATATTTCATCCATGCATTCATTTGTACATCTTGATACTCTTTTTTCATATATATATCGTCATGCATATATTCTTGTTTCTTACACACACATTTCAAGCTCATTTCAAACTTAATCTTCATATTGTTTTCTGGATTTCCTTCCGAGTTTCATGGTTTTGACTTGATTTGAATTTTCATCGTCCGAGGGTGTACATTAACAAGCTTAACAATGACGATATGGATCCAAATGAGGATTATTTTCTCTTATTTGATCTTCTCGGATTTCCCTAGTTTCCGTCGTTTTGCGTAACGCTTTCCGAACATTTTCGATTTTTACATTATTTCTTCATTGCCTAAAGACGTATAGTAAAGCGGCATTTTCAATGCCTACATTGTTCCTTGGATTATTTTCCTTATCATTTCTCTTTTATTCATTGTTTCTTGGAGATTTGTCATGTTTTTCGCAATCATCTTAGGCCTGTGCATTAGAAGTAGGCAAGCATACACACACAAGGTTATGAGCAAGTAAGAAACCTAGAATGACCGATTTCTTCGGACGCATGGAGGTGCCTAACACCTTCCCCATCCGTAACAAGAATCATTATCCTTTCTCTGACCCACAATGGCTAAGTATTGCATCCATTAGGCACAGAGCATACACACATCCATTTGCATTCATTGCATTATTTTCTTGCATTCATATGCATCTTGGTTTTCCTCGTCTTTCTATTAAAAGACTAGGTGGCGACTCCTTTCCTTATCCTTTTCTTGTTCTTCTTTGATGTTTCTGAGTTGAGTCTCCTTCCTTGTATTTACCATTTTCACGGTGACCATATCAGGCCTCTTCGTGTGTTTCCATGCACTGAGGAGTCATGCAGGGTTCCATCGACATGGTCACAACATTATGATTTTATTTTTCTACGAGTCTATTTCAATGATGTTATCTTCAAGATAAATTTGTTGTTTATTTCTATTTTGAAGAGGTTCCCACAAATAGCGAAATTCCAATATGCTGGTCTAATATATAAAGAGTAGCTTGCGATCATGTTTGATGGTAATGTTGCTACTAGAAAGCATGCATATATCCCCAACTCATCTATTTTCCCGCAAGTTGATTTAGACAAGGACGTTGACACAGTACCTAATCTAAATAGAGGTTTTACATAGCCACCTAGCAGACAAACAATAGATAATTCTTCTTTTGATGGGTTTGATTCTTTTGGATCAACATATTGTTCACTAGTGAGACAGTGTCAGTGGAAAAAAACAAAGGTTAATAGAAAGAAAAGAAATGATTTGGGGTACAAGGAGCTTGCAGATGCTGTTAATAACTACATTGACACATTTGATTATAGGAAAGATATTAAGCTGAATGCCTTATGGGATAAATGTATTGTTCTAATTGATGAAATTGGTTGGGAAGAATATGACCTAATGGTAAGTTACGTGATTCACAAATTAAATTAGAAAGAAGAAAGGAAGGCTTTTGTGGCTTTAAAAACAACAAAGCAAAGGAAAAATTGGATGGAGTTCGAATACAACATCTACATGATGAAAGGAAGCAACTTTTAAGTAGGCTGAGTTGCACATTATATCTTTAAATAGATTTCTCTTCAGTTGTTTATGTCTTTGTTTTGTGAACTTGTAATACATTATTTGTTTGTGGTGTTTTCCTAGTGTTGTCATAGTTTGTATTTGTTTCTGAATTATAACTGGATAAAGTCTGTGTTTGTTATCATTTGTTTTTGAACTATCACTTGTTCTTTGTTAACTCTGTAAGATTGGACTTGTGCTTTGTTAACTTCATATGGAAAGCCTATTATGTTTGATGTTGAAAATGCTTCTGCAAGCAATTCATATGACATAGAATGCTCCAAGAAAAATAGCCCATGTTGAACAAACTGTGTATAGTTGTTGATGGCAGCGTTATTGAAGTCGTAAGGGCCTTTTTGCAAAGGTTGTTTGATGTTGAAAATGCTTTTGAAGTGCTTATTGGAATATCAAATTAACTTGAGCATAGAGAATCTTTATCTAAATAACTTTGAGAGAGAAGGTAAATTCACTTGAGCAACAATTGACAGAATCTAACCAACTACCATGGTGCAGTTGGCCAGGAGGAGTGGAACTTCCACCTCCCTTCCAGGTTCGAATCTCACGGACTGCAAGGAGAAAATATATACATACCGATATCAAAAAAAACAATTGACAGAATCTAGTATCCAGTTGCAAATAAAAAGTACATCTTTACAGAAGATTGTGTTGAGAACTAGATATATGATGAACACACCAATTCTATTAAAGTCAAACTCAAGAAGAAGTAGTATAAATGTTAGTTTCCCATTTCATGTAAACCTAGAAAAAAATATACAAAGTAATATGCCATTTGTCATTCACATAACAAGTACGAAAAGTATTAGTCATGTTAATCAAAAGCCATCAACAATACTTCATAAAGTTGATAACAAGCTTTATATGAAGAAGGCACATCAAAAAATACATGTCGCTCACAATAAACACTGATAGGTCAACCTCAACATATGCAGATTACTACTCCTCTCACCTAACTTTAGTCCATGTTGCAAATGAATACTTGTACACTAAGGTAGCGTATGGTAACGATTACTTTCTACAACTTATCGGAAATAATTACTTATGGAAAAAAGTCGAACTAAATACATAAAAAAATGCCAACTTATTTAAAAACACCAGTTTATTTTTCATGTGTAAAATTCACCAAAAATGTTTTTTTTTTTGATATCGATATGCATATATTTTCTCTTTGCGGTCCGTGAGATTCGAACCTGGGAGGAAGGTAGAAGTTCCACTCCTCCTGGCCAACTACACAATGGTAGTTGGTTAATTCACCAAAAATGTTGAAAATGAAAACTATGAGTGACAGTTTTTTGAAAAAAAAAAATTAACTTTTCACTATAATCAGATTACCTATAATCATTATCAAACGCAACCTAAAAGTAAGCTCAACATTCCATCGGATTTCCGTTATACTTGTTGACTAATGATGATTGAGCAAGTATGACTCTATGCTTCCCAAGTTGGTCCAATGTCTTAAACGACGAACCATCAAACTACAACTCCACCATCAACAATGGAGAAAAAAAAGGAAAAAAGAGAGAGCGATGGAGAGGTGGTGAAGATAAAGGAGGCAATACCCTAGTATGCAAGAATGACATTAATAAACTAATGACAAACAGAAAAAAAGTTTCAATCTTTGAAGTGGAGAGAGCAATGAAGAGGTTGTAGACCGAGTTTTACCTAGATTTGAATATTATGCTGGCGACGACGATTGTTGTGAGAAGGGCATAAAATGGTAAATTGCAACATCCACTCCTCTGTGCAAGACAACAACAACGATGCGGAAGGATTTTTCTTCTTTGATAGGATTTTCAAAGGATTGAAGGGTAAATCGCGAAATTTATCCTTTAAGCTGAAATGTCTGATATTCCCATAGAAGCAGTACTACAGTGCTTTTTTAAGGGAAAGCAAATAGTACCCGATTTTTCTTTTTCTTTCTTTTTTTTTTGTTTGGGTTGATGATGGGATTGTCAAACGCACTGAATGTATGAAATGTCAAAAGAATTGCTTCGTTGATCAAAATCCAAAAGAAAGCATATTCTCCATCCAAATTCCAAAGAGTTGGACTTAAAACAGCTAGGCATCCCACATGGAATAGCTTATTCCGGAACGAACAGGCTTATTTCGCAAGGTGAGGATTGCATAAATAACCATTCGTCTTCCAAAATTCTAACAACATCCAAAGTATTGAATAACGAGCTCTCCTGCTCCTACAGCGATTTGCCTTCCAATATTCAAACAACTAGTGTTGGAATAAGGAGGAAACCCAACCACCACCCCCCCCTACAGCGATGGGCGACGACGAAGGGAAGAAGTCGAAGAAGAGAAAGGGAGGGGAAGGTGGTGTTTGGCCTCACATCTCCTCCAAACCAGATCTCTCCATCACGCCTCTAAAGGGCAATTTCCTCTTCACGGTACCGTACTATCATACTCAATTTTTCTTCCTTTCTGAACATTTTTATTGTCAAATTTTGTTTGGGGGGGGGGGGGG
>JAMKQA010063529.1:0-11083 GCA_024699735.1 Posidonia australis | reverse complement strand
ACATTGGTGCGCCACCCCTGCTCACAAATTGCTGAACTCTGGCTTGCTAATGGGTTTGGGGTCTGGTTTAAGGGCTGATCACATCCAAAGCAACATACGGATACTAATCTCCGGGTCACCTCAAAATCGGGGTGTCTACACATATTTTACACTAAAGTCACAAAGAAAGAGGAGAATATCTCAGGCACAATTATTCGTAAAATAAATCACGTGTTTGGGGTCACAGGCTGCACAATGACCATTTGGCACTACGTCCACTACTTAGCTCCACACTTTCATGGGCCACAACACGCTAAATTTGTCACGATACAGGAACCAAGGAGAAACCACAAATAGAATGTAAAGAAATCAGGGGTCCAAAGAGTGAGACAATTACAAGTTCATTGTGATTACCTAATAAATATATTTACAACTACAGGTAACAAATCCTAGTTTACTTGACCAGACTCACCTTACAAACATCAAGAATACAACCAAGTGGGAATTAATTTCCCAAGATACAACTCAAAATATACAGAATTGTGAATTTGCAGGTTGCACCAACTATTTGTGCCAACTATGCATGCTATTTACTTGTGCATGCTATGCGTGCTTACCATGCGTGTTCACAGTTCGTGCCTACCACATGTGCTTGCAACATTCGCCTAGACTATACAGACCTAGATGTTACATATTAAAATTACATCTCATTCAACATTAAATCATGTCTCAATCTTTCTGAAAATATATCTCTCAACTTACAAATCATGTTTCATTATACTTGAATCATATCTTTCATTACACAAGAAATCATATCTTATTATATTAAAATCACATTTCATTCAACATTAAATCATGTCTCAATCATTCTGAAAATATGTCACTTAGCTCATAAATCATGTCTCATTATACCTGAATCGTGTCTCTCATTATACAAGAAATCATTTCGTATTATATTAAAATCATGTCTCATTCAATATTAAATCATGTTACTCAGCTTAATAATCACATCTCATTATGAATGAAACAATGTCTCAACTGTTATTCATATTTATTAGAGTTGTCGTTGACATATATTAGTGATCTATGTACAAACAAATATTCACTAATATGTAAGGCAAAGAATTAAAGAAGATAAGATGGAAATAAAAATGAAAATTAATATTTCACATCCATGAACAAGATTAGCCACTGCATCTCCTATCAAAGACACCAACTTTCACCTCCAAGTCCATCTTTAATGGTGGAAATCATAAAAGCTAAGAAACCCATAAAAATAAAAGAAACTACCTACTTCAGAAGCTTTGACTGTATAGGATAATTAGTCGCTACAAGAGAGAGGACGTAAGATGAAGACGTGGGTTTGAGAGGGATCTACTTCATCTTCCTAGCTGAAGGCTTGTTAGCAAGGTGATTGGCAAGGTGGTTGGCAAGGTGGTCGACGTAAGAGGTCACCAAGGTGTAGAGGAGAGAGACAAGGTGAGGGGTTACGAGGATTTGTGGAAGAAGAATGAGTATTTATGTGAAGGCAAAATAAGAATGAAAAAAGTAATAGAGACTTTTGTTGCGAAGGGAAATTAAATGACTCTATCTTACCAATTCTACCTTTGAGTGGAATTATTTTGTCAATTTCACTAAACAATATTTTTGGTCATTTTTGGAATAGTTTTCTTTCATGTATACTATTTTAGGTTATCAAAGAAATCCACAACCAATTTTTATATATTAGTATAATATATTAACATCCATTATTAAAAAAGTCTAATTTTGTGAAGCTTATTTGGTTTCTTATATAATTCAATTTTCTTGACAAAACTATTTAGAATTCAGATAAATATTAGACATCTTTAGAAAACGGCAAGATCTAAGAAAAGCACTGTATAGGGAAAAGAAGAAAAGCACTATAACAGTAGGAGGTAACAGTGTAAAGCGTGTAGCATAGCGTTCTATGAGAGCACAACAGTGATTACTGAACAAATAAAACAGATCTGTACGTCATGCTACAGCATGAATGAAAAAACAGAGAGTTGAAAGTGGCAGTTGCGACATCCCCATGAGGAAGAAAACATTGCCTTAGTTTCGGGTTCACAAATTCCACTGACCATGGTTTTCCTCAGCTGAGTGCAGTAGCTTCATCTTCAATTTGGGAAAGCATGTGATGAACAGCAGCAGCAATGTCATCTACCGAGGTCAGATTGCACCCTTCCTCCAACTGCATCAGAAACAATATAGACTCAAATAACATTAATAGAAATTCATGGGAAGACAGTGCCGATATGCCACAGGAGCTTTAGTAACAAACAAACACGTTTCTCAGTCGATGACATCAAATCCAACAATGAACAGTGAAACTGATAGAGACGCATCACTAAAACAAGCAATTTTTTGGCTTTTGTGTCGCACAGTCACCAGAACTATCCCTAGGTAGATATGCTGGCCAACCTTTAACAATTTTTGGCTTTTGTACGCATGACAATTTGAAATGTAGACATCTTTTAGTTTGCAAAGTTATGACGTTCATTTAGATTTACGAACAACGACACTGGAAAAAAAGAAAAAAGGTTGGAGAGTAGTGTTTCACCTTGAAGAAAAGTTAAATGAAGGATTCTTTTTTTTTTTACTATAGAATGCTACATGATATCCAAACTGAAATACAGTTGCCATTTTCCATTTTTCTATTGATGATGGAATAAGTGCCATTTGGAAATGGAAATAAATGCTTACTTCGAAAACAGAAACTTGTCCAAATGCAAGTATGGAACCTAAAAGCAACATTATATAACCAAATACGAAATAACACATAGACGCATGTGACAAGACACACTTAATCTAAAGAATCTTATAAATTAACAAAGAAAGAATCGAAAAGACAGAGAGACGTGGAAGAAGGTGAGAGAACTCGGTGTTCATGAAAGACATTGATTTGCTTCATCATGTATGTAGCCGTAAGTATATATAATATATATTGATAACCACCACGTAATATGTTAGTTCCTACATTTACGTCATTACTATTCATTAAAGAAAATCACACCCTCGTTTTCAAAAAAACAAAACCCACTCTTTCACCTCTCATTCTCCGTCACCCACTCTCTCAAAACACACTAGCCCACAAATCCAAACCAACTTTTCATGTGTTGGAAAACCTCGTCGTCAGTTAGATCTCCAACCAACCCGTGAAGCCATGCTTCTCCAACAAATTTTGCTGTCAACAACATTATCGATAGGAAACAACACCACGTAATGGATCAGTGGTAGGAGTATCATGTCATGGAAGCTACCACCTCATCACAACAAGTCTTTGTGATGGTAGGAGAACGACTACTATAGCAACACTTATGACCTCACCACCACCAATACAAGCCATAAACACCACCAGTAGCACGATTTATCGACCTTACCACCACTAACATGATTGCCTACTCCAACACCAACATGGCTGCCTATTCCACCACTGCCTCTCAAAAATATTTTAGTAACACTAAACATTAAAATAGTAATAATAAAACTAATTTATTAAAATTTAAGTATTTGGAATTCATATGTTAAAACTAATTTCCATGGAATAGTAACAAAAATGAACAAAAACTAAATTTATGCTAATAGTAAAAAATACAAATAGTAAAATTCATTAGAAGGTTGCTCCATTTTCTTTTCCTATACAAACTTATAAGAAAGACGATTAGCAAGAAATAGTAATAATGTTACTAAAAATGCAAAAATCTAAACAATAACAAAACAAGATCTACAACCATCTATTTTTTGGTGATAAATAGGACATCGTTACTATAAACAGTGTCACTAACTAAAAAAGGAAAGGGAAGAAAAATCGACATCATCGTCTATCATGTGTTCAAATGTGGAAAATTATAATTTCAAATCCTAAATTAAGAAAGCCGTCAATCAACAAGGTTGCCATAAAAATCCAAATATTCCTTACATGTAAAGAAAACTAAAAGCTACTAATTTAAATATACTAATTAGAAAATAATTTTAGTATTACTAAATTGTAGTAACACTAATACATTGAAAAGTAGTAAAATTAATACATGACAATAAAAAAATAAATGAATCAAACAATCAAAATCGCAATAAAAAATACAATAAATAAATTAATAATTTGACTACGCAAGAAGGAAAGAAAACAAAATTGTGCAAAAAAGTTATTTTCTTTTTAGTATTATGGAAATAGTAACACTAATATGTTGAACATAGTAAAACTAATATGTGACTATCAAAAATGCATGAATAAAAAAACCAAAATTCCATAATAGAATGGATAATTAATTGATTTAGTTTAGCATAATCAAACCATCCCTAAATAAGAATTGAGGATAAATAAAAAAATAAAATACTATCTCTCTGTCTCTTACCCTTAGACGTTTAGAATAAAAACAAAATTGAAAGAGTGGATACATATTAGGAAACTACGTTGGCTTTGTTAAGTTGCAAAAAAACCGTCAATTAAAAAATTAGCAACTTGAATCTCAACATGATTGTTGTGATTTACTACCAAATTAGCCATAAAAAATGTTGAAAACCATCAATACTAAATAAATGATTTTACTAAAGAACAGTTGATTTAAATCTTGCAAATTCTAGATCAAGTTACTTCATTTTGATGAAAAAAGATAGGATACAAGAAATGTTGTTCTTATATATATCTATATATATATATATATATATATATTTATATATATATATAGATACACACATATGCGTGCACAAATGCTACTGATATAAGTGACTGTATTTTGCAAAACTGTGGTTGATTATGTTTTGGATCCATCTTGGCTATTAGATAATGATCCAGTAACATATGAGTGTCAATGTATCATCAACGTCATAATATTATTCTTTCTTTATATATATATATTATTAAAACATTATATTATTCTTTCTTTACGGAAGAGATGAATACTATGTTTCATCATACCATCAGAGAGCATTAACGTTATTAAGTAGCAGCCGGATGTAGAATCATATAATGAGTCATGATGAAAGGGAACCAAAAAAACTGATCAAAGTGCAGAAGTAGTGCAGAAGTTAATGCAAGTGTTGGTTTTCATACCTTTGCACTGATTGAGTAGAGTACCATTGGGTCCAATGCGGTGACATTGATATGCAAGATGGTGAGCTCAAGGGCCTGGAGTCCAGCCACCATCTTCAGAAGCTGCCCTGGCCTCCTGGGAGAAAGGATCCGGAGATTCGTGTGGGTCTCGACGAGCGTCACCTCAATGTCGGCCAAGGCCGCTGCAACCCGGTGATTCTCCGGCATGTATTCTCTTGGAGTATGGCACCACTTGTACTGTGGGTAGGTGAAGAATTGTGCAAATGGCGGTGGAACGGCATCGGATGCTACGGTGCCGCTGACATCATTCAAACTGCCGTTAACACAGCCATCTGGCTGCTGCTGATGCTGATGCTGATGTTGCAGTACTCTCTTCTGTGCTTCAAGAGATTGGAGAAGCTGCTCAAGTTCTTTCACAAAATCTATGGCTCCTCCCACAATGGAGGCTTGATCTCCCTGAAATAATAATTGATGCATCCATATGTATATGTCATCCATAAAATAAAGAAACCAGCATGAAAAGTTCTTTTTTACTGCTCTATAACCCAAAATAGGTTCAGAAAACATAAACAATATTGATTGAGAGAAACCATTACATCATATTGCTAATTTAACACCATTGATCTTTTTTTAAGAACAGGATAATGGAATTGGGATCATTCTTTTGCTCCTTAATTACAATTTACATGGTTAATTTCCGCAGATAAATTGCTCAATAGCCCAAAAACTTAATTATGAAGGGTCACTACATAATTTCAAAAGGTTTGGATCAGTATAATCTCCGAAAGCATGAGGTCGTCGACATGCTATAAATTAACATGAGAAATTAATATACATTATCCTCAGAAAAGAAATAACAAAGAACTATCATAAATAAAGGAACGCATACCCTTTGGACGTACGACTCGGGCATGAGGGATTTTAGCACGACAAGGTGTTCATTCATCTGCCGCCGGCGGTTGCGCTCGACAGCGATGTGAGTCATCCTTTGGCTCTCCGCCTCCTCCTTGTTCTTGCAGTTCCTTGGCCTCCGCCGCCTCATCTTTCTTCCGGAAGAGGAGCATGATGGTGGCTGACTCCTTGCTGATGCATTGATCGCTAGCAACGAAGGTGCGCATTTGCCATTAAAACCATCACCGGTGCCACCGATTTTGTTGCAAGGAATGGTTTGATCGAAGTAGTGGGGGCTCCGGGAGGCAGCTGAGATGGTGTCATAGATGAGGAGGTTGGAGAGTTCACTGGAAGAAATTGCTTCCAGTGTCATGGCTCCTCTTCTTTCTCGCCTCTTAGCAATTGTGTTTTTTCCTCTATGTTATCTGTATCTATATATTTTTCCGTTTGCTAGCCTCTGCACTCCAGTACCAAACAATAATGCTCCTCGCTCTCTCTCTCTCTCTCTCTCTCTCATTCACTTACATTCCCTCAAACACAGATCCTAACCCTACATCATTTGGCACCAAAACGCAACTTTTGTTTCAACCACACTCCCATATACTGATACACATATAAAGCATGCATTGTGATGGAGGGGAGAGAAAGTTTTTTTCTTTTTTTTTTCTTATGGAAGTATACACGTGAGAAGTCAGCAGAAAGGAAGAGCTTTTCTGCTACAAAAAAGTGAGGGGAAGTAAGTGAGAACGCTGTAAAGCCTATAGCTTCTTCTCCTTCCTTCACTGATGCTCTCATTCACTTACATTCCCTCCAATACAGATCCTAACCCTACATCATATTCACCAAAACGCAACTTTTGTTTCAACCACAGTCCCATATCCTGATATACATATAAAGCATACATTGTGATGGAGGGGAGAGAAGTGTTTTTTTTTTTTCTTATGGAAGTTTACACGTGAGAAGTCAGCAGAAAGGAAGAGCTTTTCTGCTACAAAAAAGTTTCTTCTCCTTCCTTCACTTCACTGATGCTCTCCTCCTCTCTCTCTCTATATATAAATATATTTGTGTGTGTGTGTTTTGTGTTTTCCAAATCCACAGATACTGTCGACGCCGCAGCTCCTGTCTTTATCAGATGGGAGCCCCAAAAAGAGAATATGTAATAGCAGGATCAAAAGCTACGAAACAAGTTGCTATTGCCCATAGTAAAACCGTGGGATAGGACAACATGTAATGTAAATGTTGTCTCAGTAGCAAAATAATGCCAGGAATCAGCAATTAATCCATCTAACCAAATTGTCACTGCTGGAAGTCCACATGTGTAAAACATTACCAGTTTAGGAAACAAATTTATTTTATTGAATATTGTCATATGTCAAGCTTGATGTTAGCATAGGTGATGACTAGTTACTGAGTTTGTTTGTTTTTCCTTATTTTCCCTCCCCCTAGGAGGATTTGTTTTTCAAATAAAAGACATGGAATCCATCGAGATCCCATTTTCCTATCGAAAGACTAGTCCCTCCTGTGTTTCTATGCTGTTCTTCGCGAAGGGGTGCCTGAAAGTTGTCTTAGGATGAAGAAGGTTAGCAGAATAAGAAAGGCCTACAATAGTCAATAATATTTAAACAATTTTCTAATAGATGACAACTATAGGAGGGACAACAACATGGCCTGTTTGCTGTTTCCCATATGTGGTGATTGAGACGAGAAAAGAAGAAGAAAATTGCATGCATCATAGTTCATAGACAGAAAGTGGGAGAGAAAATGAAGACGGATGAAGTGATCAGGTATACCTGTATATGGTGAGTAGACTATACAATAGGCAGAGAAAGGGAAAGGAAAGCCCTAGGACCAAGGTCCAACCATGTCAGGAATCCATGTGACACCATGCATCTCTAGGCCACACGTCAATTCATCCATGACACCATTCTTTTCAATTCTTTCTATCTCAAGTCGCTCTCCACATGTAATTGTCATTACAGGACCAACATACCTTTTTCAAATAACCTGCAAAAATGCGAATGATCCCTTTCATATATGGACATTAGAATTGGAATTATAAAAAAAAACTTATGATGGTGAGATGATTCTCACATTGTTGCACAACAAACAATGTCCCTGCAAAACTAGATGATTCTTAGCATGTACATGATAAGGAAATGATTCTCACATTGTTGCACACTTAACAACGGAGTTCATGCGAAGCAATATGGTTCTACCATATACATGATACGGAGATGACGACGGGCTTTTGCTAATTCGTGTCAAACCTGTGGATTTTTGTCATTTTGTGTAGTTTTCTTAGTCATGGTAGCAATTGTTGAAGTCAGTGCTTTAATTAATCATTGTTTTAAGGGTTTTTTGTGTTCGTACTCACGCTTAAAAGATACTATCTAAAGATATTTATTATGTCAATACACCTGCTCAAAAGATATTTATTTCAATATCCTTGATTCTCCATTTATCTTATGTAATTACCACTACAGTTAGCGTCTGTTTCCTTCGGTTACTAATTCTTAACCTAACCTAGGTTAAAGTTAACCATACACTCGTGAAATGACCACAATACCCTCCTAAGACTTAAGTTAGTTACAAATGCTTCCCTTCTTCCAACTTATTTTACATACACAATTCAATGAAGATAGAACTTCAAATCTCAATTTTTATCAATCAAAACATTACATAAAAACCAAATTAGGAATGCTCTCTAGAATGAAACTTGAAAGTTAAAAAAAATGCATAAAGGAAGAGAAAAATTGAAAATAAGATTGAATGCTTGAATAATCCTTGTATGTCTTCCCATCTCCTTCGGCTTCCTTTGTCCTTACTACAACTCTACTCGCACTCCTTATGCCATAGGCATAACCAAACCCTTATAATAATAATACTAGTAAACTCTTCCACTTTCACCTCTACTCCTTGCTCCCATTTCTCTCTCACTTCTCTTCCTGCACCAGACTACCACCACCATGCCTTTCCTTAACTCTGGTACAATAATCACGACTCGGCCCAAAGAAAATCCCCTTCATTGTCTCCACCCATTGACACTCATTGTTGGACCCCTACTACTGGATGTCCAACATCGATGGCCCTGATCTCGTCAACTTCCCCTCTTCTTCCTCCTTCACTACTGTTGTGAAGGAGGAGGAAGAAGTAGGATGGAAGAAAGCAGAAGAAGAGGAAATAACAACTGAAGTTAAAAGGGAAGGAGAGTATTAACGTAAAGTCTAGAATGGCACCAATGTCTTTTTATGATGTGTTAATAGCTATCTTGAACATTGTATAGTTCAACCAGAGGGTATTGACAAATGATAAATAGGGAAACATAGGTATTGAAATAAATAGCTTTTGAGTAGGTATATTGATGTAAAATGTTGTTTAAGGGAGGGTGCGACCATGCCAACTACTACTTATGTGAGGTATGAAAGGTCAAACACACGAACTAATAAAGTCACTACAAAAGCCAAAGCAAAAGCTAAATAACAAATATAAGAAAACAAAGCTGTCGCCACCTAGTCTATTTGAAATCAGAAGACGAGAAAAAACCAAATACAAATGAAAATACAAATAAAAACAATGTAGCTATGCTATTGCGATGATTCGTGCGATAAGGATGCGACACGTAGGTCATTGTATGTCAAAGAATAGGTAAGGACTCTTGTTACGCATGGAAAAGGTGCTAGGCACCCCTACCATCAAGTTGGTCTTCCTTGGCTAACTCGCTCACATGTTTGGCCAATGCAAATGTATGCTAGCTCCTTACTTTTGTGAGAAATATTTGTGTTGATTTTGATGATTATTCAAGGAAATTAATTGCTATAAATAATTACTTAGAAAAAGGATTAAATGTTTAAAGACAAAAATCATATATACCTTAATATTCATAGCTCAGAACAAAAACGGCATACCGTGTGAAAAACGGTATACCGATTCAATGAAAAAATGGCATACCGTGTGAAAAACGGTATACCGATTATGGAAAAACGGCACATAAGCCAGAAGCAGCGGCACATACTCAACCTTCCGTTCTTGTAAAAATGAGAAAAGCAAAACGGCATACCGCTGGAAAAACGGCATACCGTTTCAGCAAAAAACGGAACAAAGCATCGGAAGACCGAAGAATTGCGGAATACAAGCAAACTGAAGAAACGGCATACCGCTGGAACAACGGCATACCGTTTCAGGGAAAAACGGTATACCGAAATAAAAACGGCATACCGAATTGACCGTGAATTGCAGACTGAAGGAAAAATGGCACATCAAAGTGGAAAACGGCATACCGATCTACTAGCCGTTTACGACTATTAACATAGTCGTTAGACACATTTGATGAAGGTTTGGTAGCTATAAATACTACTCATTTATGCCCCATTAAGATACACATTGAATACTTGTAATTCTTGAGATCCTTTAGTCAAATTCAATAGCCTTACAAGCAAGTTGTAAGCAAAGAGTTGTAATCGAGCATTGTGAGAAAAGATTCTTATTGTAAAGCATTCAAAGGAAAGGCTCTAGCTTCTCGGGGTGTAGAGAAGTGGAAAGAGCGAAACTTGTGTTGGTGGGCTACCAACAAGTAAGTTATTTTATCTTTTAAGAATAAGGGAAAAATCTCAAGAGGGTCTTGAGGAATAGACTAGGCTGGGTTGCTGAACCACTATAAATTATTTATGTCATCAATTACTTTCATCTCCCTCTATGCTTTAAATTATATTGTGCATGATAAGTAGTATATTGTGAATCAATTTGCTTATTAATTCAGATAATTGTTAAAATTGATTATAAAGTTATTAAAAGTTAAAATTCTCTATTCATCCTCCTCTAGAGAAGCCTTTAGATCCTACAATTGGTATCAGAGCGGGTTTCTAGGAATTATATTTAAAAATCTACTAGAATACATGGCTACTTCATCTTTTAACAATAATGTTATGGAGGGACAAAGTATCAACCGACCACCCTTCTTTGATGGTGTAAGCTATAGTTATTGGAAATGTACTAAAATCCATAAGTTTTGAATTATGGGATGTTGTTATAAATGGTTTTCAATTACATTCTACATCTTTTAAGGATTGGAGTAATGAAGAAAAACACCTTGCCCAACTTGATGCTAAGGGCTTAAATATTTTATTCTGTGCAATTAGTCAAGAA
>JAMKQA010063527.1:0-13338 GCA_024699735.1 Posidonia australis | reverse complement strand
GGTCATGTCGTGTATACACGCTAACAGACAATTCGTGTTTGGGTTTAGTATTAGGTACACGATAATTAAATGGGTCGTGTTTGGGTTTAACATATATGTATAGTATACACGTTTATACACGACACGATAGGTACACGACACGATCCATTTGACAGGTCTACCAGGATGGCCCCTACTCCTCTATCTATCAGTAACTCAACATTCCATGGGAGCAGTATTGGGCCAGCATGATGAATCCGGTCGCAAGGAGAGGGCGATATATTATCTAAGCAAGAAGTTTAATGAGTGCGAGGCCACGTACACTACTATAGAGAATGTCTGCTTGTCTCTCGCATGGGCAACCCAACGCTTAAGACATTATATGATGGCGTACCCATTCTTGCTCCTTTGCCGCCATGACCCTATGAAGTGTTTGTTTCAGAAGCCGGCGCTCGTAGGGCGGTGTGTGAAATGGCAAGTGATGCTATCCTAATAAGACATTACATTTGTCACACAGAAATTAATAAAGGGACAAGCAATGGCAAACTACCTGGCCGAGCTACCTTGACCAGAATATCAGCCCTTGCAGACTCAGTTCCCAGACAGGGATGTATTGTTCGCCATGGATGATGATGATGAGCCAGAAGAGGCCAAGGAGAAGAGTCAATGGTGCCTATACTTCGACGGTGCAGTCAACAAAAGTGGAAAGGGTATTGGTGCCGTATTGGTAACCCCCTAAGGACAAATGACTTCATACGCCAGAAAATTAAACTTCAAGTGCACGAATAATGAAGCTAAATATGAAGCATGCATATTAGGACTCCAAATGGCGTTGGAGCATGGTGTTCGTAAGTAACATGTATGTGGCGACGCCATGCTAGTCATCGCGAAGGTCAATTGTGATTAGAAGCTCACCCAGTACCATGCTCATCTTATGAAACTTGTGGCAGAATTCCAAGAGGTCCACTTCTCTTTTATGAATGGAGCCCAGAATGCCTACGCAGATGCCTTGGCGACCTTAGCATCTTGGCTCTCAGTACCAGAAGATCGCGCAGTGGAGGTATCAGTCACGTGTGCAGCACAGTCTGGTCATTGCATGAGCATAGAGGAAGTAGACCCGTCAGTAGAACTCCCATGGTACCACGACATCAAAACCTTCCTAGAATCAGGCAATCTCCCAGCCGACACATCAGCAGCAAATAAGAAGACCTTAGCTTGCTTAGCGTCAAGATACGTGTTGGGTGGAGGACATTAGTACAGAAGATCATATAACCAGATGCTTTTGTGATGTGTCGACAAGAAGGAGGTTGATACCTTAATGCTTTAAATCCACATTGGGACATGTGGCCCCCACATGAATGGAATACTATTAGCCAAGAAGATCATGTTACAGGCTACTTTTGGTCGACTATGGAAGTAGATTGTTGTCATTTTGTGCGCAAATGTCACAACTGCCAAATCAACGGGAACTTCATACATGCTCCTCCTCAGCAGCTACATAGCATGTCTTCGCTGTGGCCTTTCTCTACTTGGGAGATAGACGTCATCGGAGCCATCCATCTGGCGTCATCCAATGGTCACAGCTACATCCTGGTGGCCATAGATTACTTTACCAAATGGGTAGAAGCCGCCTCCTACAAGACTGTCATAGTGGTAGCCACAGAATAGTTCATCAAGAACATCATAGCTCGGTGGGGTGCCACACTCCATTATCTCAGACAACGACAAGAATTTCATAGCTCAGAGGGTGGAAGATTATCTACAGAGCCTCTAAATCAAACATCATAGGTCCTCCCGTACCACCCTCAGATGAACGGTGCTGTGGAGTTAACAAACAAAAACCTGATCAAGATCCTAAAATAGAGCGTCGAGACGCATAAAGACTAGCATAAGAAGCTCCCATATGCACTGTGGGCATACAAAACATCAGTTCGAACCTCAACAGGAGCAACTCCCTATTCCCTAATATATGGTATGGAGGCTGTCCTACCCATTGAAGTGGAGATTCTATCACTCAGGATCCTAAGAGAAGTTGAACTCAGAGAGGCAGAATGGGTTGAAGACCGTTGTGTCCAGTTGAACTTCATTGATGAGCGCCGACTACAGGCCCTACACCATGCCCAATGCTAGCAGAAGAGGATGGCGAGATCTTACCAAAAGAAGGTCTGACCCAGAAGCTTTATGCCAGGGGATTTGGTCTTGCGGGCTATCCATCTCCTTGACTCTCGTGGCAAATTCAGACCCAACTGGCGTGGCCCTTACATCATCAAACGAGTATCCTCTGGGGGAGCCGCAATCCTTGAAGACATGGACCACACTGAGCAGTCAGAGCCGGTCAACTCATGCCACCTGAAGAAGTATTACCAGTGACATGGAGTCGTATCCTTACCTTGCAAAGCTATTCTATCACATTTCCACATACATCATTCTCTCTATTCATGCATTTTGCATCACCCTACACTCATGTTTTTTTTCCTCTGCACTTGTTACACATGCATTGCATCTCAACACAAAAGCATCAAAAAAAAAAAAATTCATGCATGCATGCATTAATAAAAGCACTAGTAGCATATGCATCAGCATCATTTGCCCGGTGATGAAAATCAGATAAGCTTGCCTGTTAAGGAAAGGGATCTATTCCTCCTCAGTCAATAGTACATAGACATCCTAGCAAGTGAGGGAGCCACCACTCATCGAGAACAAGGTGACAAATCCAAACGCCCTGAAGGACCTACACCTCCATAGGGAGATAAAATGTTAGGATGTGAGTGAGTGTGTGAGCAATATAAAAATAATGTCATGGACAAGGGCACTAAAAAAAAAAGAGAAGATAGAAGGCGCAGACAAAAGTTGGCCCTAAGAGAAAGAGGTGCATGGAGTAACTCTGTCTCTATCACATACCTTGGAGAGGAGTCAAGCATGTATCTAAAAAGGGTCCCCACCACCCAAGGGATTAGCCACCCCTCACTCACTATCAAAGCAGCCTCAACAACTACTTAGGTACTCATTATCTCCAAGCAAGGGGTAGAGTGAAACCACAAGCCTATGAGAGATTAAAAGAAAAAGGATAATTGAAAAAGGTATGTGTAGGGCCTTAGGGAGTTTGGTATGATGCCTGTTCCACCACAAAGCCCACCAAACTACTACCTCACCCTTTCCGGAGCGCCACCTACAATACAGGATGTCGAGGTAGTGTCGGGTGAGTTGGAGACTCCCTCCTTCCTAATGATAGGCATTCGAAGCTTTCCAAAAGCTAAGGGCAACAAAAATAGCAAAACAATAAAAAATAGCATCATTTATTCATGCATAACTCATGACCATTCATCTCATCCGCTTTGCAAGGCACCGTCTCATTCTTGAACCAGGGGCATGCCAGCTGCCTTTTGGTTGAGAATTTAGCAAAGGATACTCAAACTAGGGGCATATCAGTTGCCTTATGGAAGAACGTCCTGTCTCTAACCAGGGGCATATCAACTGTCTTTTGGTTAGGCACACATGAATCTGCTGCAACACACTATGAGAACATGATATTCGACCAGGGGCATGTCAGCTGCTCCAATGGTTGGAGTCCTCCATAATCTGCTCCGGGGCATACCAATTGCCTCATTCATCTCCTTAAGTACTCAATGATGGCTCTGTCACTAGACAATCCCGATCGTTAGGGTTTGATGCCTGTCTCTCATTAATTTGGTACTTGGTTTGGACCAGTAAGTAACTAGGACCTCTTGCAGGGGGCTATACGCATGAGTTAGCCTATTTGACAACCTGTTCGGTCTCGATTCCGACATTCACTTTTAGCCTTGGACTGCTCTTTCTGATACTCAACCCATTTTTATTTGCAAAATATTGTTGTGTGGAACAAAATTATTTGTCATTCTGAATATTTCAAATATGTTCTACAGACCGGAATCAGGAGAAACCAAAGCTCCCCTATCGATCATGGGTTTCCCCACAATGGTTGTACCTACGCAGTGCTCAGATGTTCTCTGGACATGGATCAAGAAATTAACAGACAGTGATCGCGACAAGTTGTGGACTTGGGGCATCTCCTCAAAGTTCTTGGACATTGCAAATGTGGAGGTCTCCCGATACTTTTTGTATGCAGCTGCTCAGTTCTGGAAGCCTGCAAACCATGTATTCTGCTTCAGAAGAATTGATTTGACTCCTACTTTGGAGGCGGTCCGTCAGGTGTGTTGTTTGTCGAAGTTTCTTGGGCCTACTGCGTTTATGCGATGGGATGGATACTCTTCAGTATTGAGTGAACTGACTGGCCTGTCAACTGGTGATTGTGGTCGTCGACTTATATGCACTGATGGACAATCTTCGATGCTACAACTGACTTACTTTGACGAGGTGGTTGAAATGCACACCTCCTTGGGCGACGAACTATGGCTGAGAGGTTTTGTTGTCCGCTTCTTGGGTAAGCTGGTTTTTAGCCATGGCCAGACAATCGTGAACATTGAGGTCACAGAAATTGCTTTGGCGGTGATAACCCGTCAATAGACCTGACTCCTGTTATCCTGGCAGAGACTTACCAGGCCCTAGACCGGTCATTGCGACGATGCCGACATTTCTATGGTTGCGGAGCTTTTGTACAAGTATGGTTGGCTGCTCATATGGGTGTAGAGGTCTTACACCCTCAATGGTCAGCCTTTGAATCTTATTGCCAAAGTGGTCATGCTTGCACACTCACCTCAGTTCGCAAGGACTATGAGTGACTGGAGAGTTTGATTGAAGACAAGGTGACCTGGCGCATCATTCCTTTGACAACTCATAACTTTGAAGCTTTCTTCAATACTGTCAACCTGCAACTTATCATCCTATCAGGGCTGACTGGTGGAGTTGAGTATCATCCAATTCACGTGATGCGGCAGTTCGACTACCGACAAGATTCCTTTGCTCAGAGACCAATGCCAGCTCATTTCAAGGAGTACCCCCTGAGCTCTTATGCTATCACCAAGGAGCTATCACGCTTGCTTATCAGCTCCATTCGATCGAACGATCTCATAGAAGGGAAAGGTTGTTCAGCTGATTATGAAGCTGAAGTGGAAGAAGCCTGGCCGATCTGTGGAGCTGCTCCAAGCCATACATTGTTTCCCAAAGTCAGAGGCTCTGAAAGATCCAGAGATGACACGGACTCCTGATATTCGTGTTATGCTATTTGATTGACGGCATGTTGAAACAGTCTAATCATTTCATTATATCCGGTTGCTACAATAAGTACATTGGAACTCTTTTGCCAGCTTGTTTAGATGCTTGTGATTGAAGTGGAAATCGCCATTGCAATAACGTGTGCTTAACTAGTTCCAGCTACTGCCGCCCTCTACCTATCGACTTGGTGTTGAGGTCTACCAAGAAAGGCGCAATTTGTTTATTCCCCGTTTCGACTTTGCTTCGCTCAGACAAAGTCGTATCGGCTTTCTGCTCAAGCCATGCGGAATCCAATCCCTGTTGGACTTGCTCTATGACGGACAAGTCCCATTTCCATCTTCTTCTAGGCCTCGGGTGAGGTCTAGATGGTCCCATCCCAGATTCGCTCCGGATGGATGAATCTCGGTGCCATCCTTGTTGGACTTGCTCTATGACAGACAAGTCCCATTGCCATCTTCTTTTAGGCCTCGAGCGAGGTCTAGATGGTCCCATCCCAGATTTGCTCTGGGTAGATGAATCTCGGTGCCATCCTTGTTGGACTTGCTTTATGACGGACAAGTCCCATTCCCATCTTCTTCTAGGCCTCGGGCAAGGTCTGGATTGTCCCATCCCAGATTTTCTTCGGGCGGACGAATCTCGGTGCCATCCTTGTTGGACTTACTCTATGATGGACAAGTCTCATTTCCATCTTCTTCTAGGCCTTGGGCGAGGTCTAGATGGTTCCATCCCAGATTCGCTCTGGGCGGACGAATATCGATGCCATCCTTGTTGGACTTGCTCTATGATGGACAAGTCCCATTGCCATCTTCTTCTAGGCCTCGGGCGAGGTCTAGATGGTCCCATTCCAGATTTGCTCCAGGTGGACGAATTTCGGTGCCATCCTTGTTGGACTTACTTTATGACGGACAAGTCCCATTTCCATCTTCTTCTAGGCCTCGAGCAAGGTCTAGATGGTCTCATCCCAGATTCACTCCGGGCGGATGAATCTCGGTGCCATCCTTGTTGGACTTGCTCTATGACAGACAAGTTCCATTTCCATCTTCTTCTAGGCCTCAAGCGAGGTCTAGATGGTCACATCCCAGATTCGCTCCCAACGAATGAATCTCGGTGTCATTTTTGTTGGACTTGTCCTATGACAGACAAGTCCCATTTCCATCTTCTCCTAGGCCTCAGGCAAGGTCTAGATAGTCTCATCCCAGATTCGCTCCGAGTGGACGAATCTCGGTGCCATCCTTGTTGGACTTGCTGTATGACAGACGAGTCCCATTCCCATTTCTTCTAGGCCTCGAGCAAGGTCTAGATGGTCCCATCCTAGATTTGCTCCCCTAATACCTCGAACTATCCAGTCAGTATCCATCACTAGTCTACCCTCGATCGACGAGTCTGATATCTTGTTACTTCCTCGCCGACAAGTCTGACAGTCTTGTCTGGGCATCCCTTGGCATGAGTTGGGAAATTCCTTGTGCTCCCCTCCATGGGCTGGTGGGCTACCCACTCGTCGTCAGTATTGCCTTCGTGCATCAGTCACCAGTTGCATCATGCATCACCCGGCATCAGAGTCAACCCTTGCATCCACATCATGCATGGGTCACGAGTCATGACTTTTCGATGCATCCACCGAATAAGTGGTTCACAGTCCCACAGTAAATACCACTCTCCCGCAGACTCAGGCAGGGTGTCTTGTCAACCCTGAGCATCGGTCTAAATTCCCTCAACCTCGCTCAGGGAGGGGCTTCTGTAGACACCCTAATTTTGCAGTCACTTGGCAGTAGGCTCCTCTGGAAAGATGCTCTGGTTGCGACTACCTAAATCTTAACTCAACCTAAACCCATAAACCCATTTAAGCCCACACAAGCCCATTTTTGACTCAATCCAAGCCAATTAAAGCAAAAATCCATAATCAAAATCAAATAAAACTCACTTAAATAATCAAAAACCAAAATTAATTAAATAAAAACCTTTAATCCGAACCAAGAACCAAATAAAGTCAACTTAAAAATTGAAAATCCCAATTAATCAAATAAAATCCACTAAAGCCACTTAAAATCCAAATTCAATTCAGTAGAAACCCTAATTAAAACCCTAATAAGGTAAAACCCAATAAAATCCAGTAAAAGTTAAAAGAAACCCTAATCCAAACAAAAATCAAGCAAAAACCAATGGAATCAAAATCTGAGTCAAAACCCTAATAAAAATTAAGTAAACATTAATTTAAACTAAATCCCTAATTAAATCAAGTAAAAAACTAATTAAATCTAAATTAAAACTCAAACATAAAACTTTAATCCATTTAGATTCAGAAAAACTCTAAAATAATAAAACCCAACTAGACCCTAACTTAAAATCACATAATTAAACTCAAAATCCTAAAAACCCTTTTTTAAAATCAATTAATTAAACTCAAAACCCTAATTAAAATCACAAAACCCTAAAATAACCAAATCCAAAAATCTTAATCAAACTTAAAATTTAAAATCAAAGCCTTAACTAAAATCATAAAATCCTAAAACAAAAATCACCAAAACAAATAATTAAAAACCCAAAACAAAACTAAAACCCTAAAACCTAAAACAAAAAAAACCAAAAAACCAAAAGCCCAATCGGCAAGCCCAATTCAGTCCATTCATTCATCAAACAACAAACTTAGGAAAGTCAAAAAGTAATTCCGGCGACCCTGAAGTTTCCAACGACCCTCGAGTTTTTCGGCGACAACTCCAGCGATATCCCGAGGTTTCTGGAGCATATCCTAGGACCCCGTGATCTCCAGCCAACCTTATCTAGCTCACGCTCAATCCAATAGCGCTTATCCACTAGAGAGAGGAAGATCGACGGTTGGAGAAGGCCTCGTCGGTGTATAAAGCCCCCCGTCGCTGACAAAGATGCCACTGTTTTGGCACTGATCCACCACCCCAAGAGCACACAGAAAACCCCTCGAACTCCGAGCGAAACCTAGCATTTTCCCCACACCCAGAGCTCCTCCCTGATCCCTTTTTCGCAACCCAGAACCCCAGCCACTGTCGCGGGAGCATCAATCCAGAAAAGCGCTGTTGAGCCTCGTTGGGAGAGACATACTTTTCAGTCAGGTAATTCCCCTTCTTTGTTCGAATCTTCTTTTTTTCTAACTCCCGCTAGGTCCCTTTAAGCTCCCTAGATCGTGTTTCGACGGAGGTACGCCTCCTGTACGCCGTTGTCTCCCTTTGGTGGTGGGTCTCCATCGCCGGCGAGGCCAGTGGCCTCCAGGTTCCGGGTGAGGCCCAGTGGGCCTCTCTTGCTTCTCCTCCTTCCTCCTCCTCCCGGAGTTCTCATCACTCAGGGGAGGACCCTCAGGCCTCCCATGCCTGAGAGCTCCATCGTCGCTGCCCTGCAACCGTCGACTGACGCTGTCGAAGCACAGGAGCCCTCCAGACGCCCCTGCCACGCATCACTACATCGGGAAGCTCCGCCTCGCTTCTTGGAATCTCTCCGTGTAGCCACGCCACCGTTCCAGAGCCCGGAGCGCCACCCCAATCTCTGCCATGGCTGTCTCCGACGCAGGGGATGGGGGGAACACTCCAGACCTCCCTGTTCTTCGCCAACGCCTCCAGGAGTCTCCTCAGGCCTCCCTGAAGCCTCTCCGACCCTCACCGCGTTGAGCCATCGCCTCTGGAAGCGCCACCGTTGCAGCCTCGTCGCTGAAGAAGAACACCGAGAGGGGGGATCAACGGCACGTTCTGACCGTTGAGGACTCAATCGACGCCATTGGATCTCTCTCCCATCTCCTCCTCTAGCTCCTTTACCTTTTAAATCGCCGATCAGCCGTCGGGAAAGCTTAGATGGACTTTTAGGCCATCACCACCGGCGATCTTCGAATCGCCAGCGGTGGCTGTTAGTTTTTTTTAGGTTTTGATAAGAGTCCTTTAGTTTTTAAAGCATTACAATTAGAGCCTAAGATTTTATGCCTTAGCGCCTGTACTTTAAGATTAAATTACATTTCTTTTGTTTCACTGTAAATATTGCATGTTTTATCCTGTTTAATTTTAATTTCATTCTCACTTCTTTAAATATTTATTTTCTCACATTTAAACCCCTGCATTCATGTTTTCCTTGCAATTAAGTCCTAAAATTTTGTATTGTGCCCCATAAGCTTTTTAAAACAAACTTCTTTGCGAGATTTGCATTCAGAACCTTAAAGTATTTTGTAATTGCCCTGAACATCATAAAAGACTCGATCTTCATCACAATTAGGTCCCTAGCGCACCTATCTGGTGCACAATGTTGGCGCACCATACTGGCGCACTATACTGGCGCACTATACCAGCGCACCAGACAGGCGCACTGGCCCGTTTCATTGCATATAGGTCCTTAGGTTTATCACTTATTAGTCCTTGAGTTTCCATTACATATAGGTCCTTAAGTTTTCCTTGCATATAGGTCCATAGGATCATTGTTTTCTTGCATTTTAGTCCTTGTAGTTTCGCCCTTGTCATAGTTGAGTCCCTGAATTCACTATTATCTTTGCATTTAGGTCCCTAGACCTTATTATTATTGCATTTCAACCCCTTATTTTATGATTGTTGCATGTGAGCTCCGTTTTTTGCTTCTTGGGATTTCTTCGTGTTTTTTACATCCCAGACCCTATAGTTTTCATTATGTGCATGGGCTACTCTTTTGGCATCTCGGATTTCCATGTGTTAATGTATTTTTGCACTTTAGCCCTTATATTAGTTTTCCTTATACATGGTAGGTCATTTTGCACCTTAACCCTTGCATTTGTCCACTTCATCACATCCCATAGATATTTGGCATTTAGGAAACTGCCTTAGCCAGTTTTATCACCGTATTTGGTCATTTTGCGCTTATGACCTTGGTTTACTCCATCATCCAGTATCACGCATCTACACATTTTTCGAGGTTTTCGGTTTCCCGATTGCATACATTAGAGCAATGATGATTACTGTCTGTTGTTCTTGTGGACCAGATTTGGTTGAAGACATAGGCAGTGCTTCTGAGCACACTAGAAGCATGTTTTGACCTTCCCTCGCATCCCAGCTTTGTTTTCACACACGTATTTTGAAATTGCATGGCATTAGCATCATTGTCCGAGGGCACACATTAACAGGCCTAAAGGCCCACATTTGCCCCATTGCAGATTATTTTCCCTTTGTTTTTTACAACATTTTCTCTGTTGGGTTTCTTCGCAATTTTCGCATATGTCTTACACATCCGTCTAGTCATGACTTGGCATTCATATTAGCATGATTAGAGCACAAGCTAGGCTTAGTAAGCATTCATTCAACCTTTAGCAAGCGAATTTGACTAGAAAGACCGAGTTTCTTGGGCGTATAGGGTGCCTAATACCTTCTCCGTGCGTAATAGGAATCCTTACCTATTCTCTGGTTTGTAGACATTTGGCCTTTCCATTTGCATCACATGCATTCATCCCTTTTCTATGGTTTGTTTGTGGTTTTCCTCGTCTTTCCCTTAAAAGACTAGGTGGCAACTCCTTTTTTTCCATTTTTATCTTATCTTGCGCCTTCGCCATCCAAGCATGGCTGTGGTCTCCTCCCTTTAGCACGACTCCGGGCTAGACCTCTCGGGCGAGGCATGGTCACACCTAGATTTAGTCTGGAATCAGCAGGCGTTACCTCTGGTAAACCTGGATGATAATCTTAGTAGTGTGGAGCACTTGGCTGCTCTACGTTTTTAAATATGTTTTTCCTATGATTATATTATCTTAGAAAATTAAGGGACTTGGGAGTAGTGGTAAGTGTTGGGCAGTTAGGAACCTCGTTCGGAAGTTTAAATGCGACATTCTGATTCTTTGTAATACTAAAGCGGATTGCTTCTCCCCCTCATCATTGCACGCTATAGGTGGTGGGAGATTAGATTGTTGGGAATTTCTACCTTCACATGGGACTTTAGGAGGTATCCTAATAGGTTGGGATGCATGCCTTTTTCATAAACTAAGTATCGTGTTCGTGGATTTCAGCCTTTCAATAAAATTTAGAAACCACTCTGATGATTTTGAGTGGTGGTTCAGAAGTGTATATGGACCTTGTTCTTGGGTACTCAAACCTCAATTCTTAACGAATTAGGTTATCTATATGATTCAATGGGTAATAATTGGATCATTGGAGGTGACTTCAACATTTCTAAGTTTACTCATGAGCATTCTAATAAATCAGCTTTGTCATCCATCATGTCAAAGTTTAATGATTTCATTGCTCTGGCCAACCTTATAGATTTTTCATGAAATAATTGCTCATTCCCCTAGTCAAATTTCCAAGCCAATCCTATTATGGTCAAGCTAGACAGATTTCTGATATCTCCAAACAGGGAATCCCATTACCCTAATTCCATCTATTCAGGCAAGGTTCGTGCAATGTCAGACCATACTCCTATTTGCCTTGACACAAAACCACCAGGATGGGGTCCTTTTCCTTTCAAATTTTATTAGTCCTAGATATTATTGGAAGGTTTCCAATATTTGGTTAAAAATTATTGGACTAGATTGTCCTCTTGTGCCAACTCTATTGATAGGCTTGCACATAAACTTAAACCCTTAAAAGTTGAAATAAAAGGTTGGTTGCCTCCCATAAGGGTGGAACACAATTCCAGACTATGGGAGGTTGAATCCTTGATTCAAAGTATTGATACTCAAGTTGAAACTTCCCTTATCCCCACAGAAATGTGGCTTAGGAAACAAGAGCTTCGAAAAGAACACTATAATCTTCTTTTAGAACAAGAAATTTATCAGAAGCAAAGATTTAGAGTACAATAGTTATGTAAAGGAGATCTCAACATAGCCTTTTTCCACAAGATGGTTAAAGGTAGGATAAGAAATAACACTATGTCATGCCTCTTCATTAACAGAGAGTTTGTTGACTCTCCTCAGATAATTTGCAACACAATTGAGTTGCACTTTATCTCCGTGTTTAATAAACCATCGGGTTTCTTGGGGGATCTTAATTTGGATGTACTGTTGCCTCAAAAAATTTTGAACCCTAGCATTTTGGATGGGAGCTTTTCAATAGAAGAAATCAAAATACGTACTTTTGCTCTTCTTGGTGATAAATCCCTAAGTCTCAATGACTTTCCTTTAAGTGTCTTCTAGCACTTCTATGGAGACATCCAAATGGATTTGGCTAGCAACTCCACTTTTCTAAGGATGTAAATGTTGGCTTTATTAGCCTTATCTTGATTTTGATGATAACAAAAAACTAATGTGCTTCTTGAGAATATTTCATAGTTCAGAAAAGCAAAGAAGATCAATGATGGACCCAGAAGAATCAAGCTTAAACGGGAAGCTATCAAAAGAAGAAAAAAATCTATGTGCCACCAAGAAGGATTTAAGATGAAGAAAAGAAGAAGAAAATTAAATCATCTTTGTAATTATTATGATGTAATTTTTGTATTTTTTATGTACTCCTAAGAACTTGTAATTATCTCCCAAATACCCCCATAGAGCCATAGGAAAATTACCTTAGCCTTAAAATCTACCATTCAATGAAAACATTCATTATAGGGCTAATAAGGCTTTTTTGGCATATCGAATTTCCTTGGTATACCGAAATATGTGCAGATTAGAAAATTCAAAATAGAAACTCAGAACGGTACACCGAACATTTTCGACATATCGAATTAGGGGTCATCGGCATACCAAATTATTTCGGTCTACCAAAGTGCTCGACCGTTGCAGGTTTCAGTTGACCATTTGATTTCGGCATACTAAACCAGTAGCCGTTAGTGAACGTTAGTGTAACATCTGGGCCCAATTATCTAGTTAATATAAACCATGAGATTAATTGTAATATTTGACTGTGGTTTACTAATGGATAGTTTGATATATTGTGGTTATCGTGTGTGTGTCTCTCTCTATGTGGTTGGCACTACAAGAAAAATTAGATTTTGCGAGGACAAGCGGCGAGGACTTAGCGAGGACATGTCCTCATAAAAATATAACGAGGCGATATAGCAGGGAGCTTGCGAGGAAATGTTCTCGCTTAAAGTTAGCGAGTAGATAGCGAGGACATTCCTCGTTAGTGTCCGCGCTAAGTCCGATATAAAATACCTCGACGCAGGTTCTGCCCCTTTGTTTCTTAACCTAAAGCCGTGAAATTTCCGCCTCCTCCTGCGCTGCGCTGCGACCTCCTCCGTCGACGGTGCTCCTCCTGCGCTGCGCTGTGTCCTCCTCCGTCGACGGTGCTCCTCCTGCGCCGCGGCCTCCTC
>JAMKQA010063526.1:0-10095 GCA_024699735.1 Posidonia australis | reverse complement strand
AATGGCTGCTCTAGGGGCCTTTTTATAGTGGTCTCTAGGGAGGTTACAAAGGGGTCTTGCAAACGAAAAGCCTCGAATATTCGTTGGCACATTTGTTTGCAAGAGTAACAGCCCGGAAGATGGAAGGTCAGCCGTCGCGGCTGGGCGCCAGGTTGGTGAGCCAGTTATGTGCGCCACCTTAGTGCGCCACCTTGGTGCGCCACACCAGCTCACAGATCTTTGATTTGGGGCTCTGGCTAGTGGGTTTGGGGCTCGGTTTAAGGGCTGATCACATTCAAAGCAACATGAGGATACTCATCTCTGGGTTACCTCAAAATCGGGGTGTCTACAACTAGTATTCAGGCAATGGTATGTCAGCTAGATGATCTGCCATTGCTTACCCTTTTACTGACTTTTGTGTCAGTAAAAGACCTATCACTTGACACATCTACCTACCAATGCTAGCTTTTGGAATAGATATTTCATAGGATCATGCCAACACAATGGTAGTACTGGGTAAGCCATCATATAGTGCCTGACTCGTTGGGTGGCTCATACAAGAGATAGGAAAACTTTCTCTATGGTGTTGTACTTGACCTCGTAATCAATGAATTTCTTGCTCAGATAGTAGATTACCCTTTCCCTATGCTCTAACTTGTCATGTTGCCCCAAAACTGAACCCATGGAGTGCTGTGTAGTTGAGAGATATAAGAGCAGAGGTCGTCCAGCCATTAGGGGAACTAAGACTGGAAGCTTTGTCAAAAGCTGTTTGATCTTATCGAAAGTGACTTGGCATTTGTCGTTCCACTGGATCTATGCATTTTTCCTTAGGAGTATGAAGATCGGTTTGTAGATTGGGGTGAGTGATGCTATGAAACTATTGATATACTGTAATCGCCCCAATAATCCTCGAACTTCCTTTTCAGTAGTAGAGGGTGGCATGTCGATAATGGCTCTAGCTTTGTGTGGATCCACCTCTATTCCTCTCTGACTGATGATGTAACTGAGGAGCTTTCCGGATGATATCCTGAATCCACATTTATTAGGGTTGAGACGGAGCTTATACTTCCTCTGACGGCCGAACAACTTTCTTAGGCAGGTGAGATGATCCTTAGGCTCTTTGGACTTGGAGATTATGTCATCCACGTACACCTCGATTTCTTGGTGCATGAGGTCGTGGAATAGTGCTGTCATGGCCCTCTGATAAGTTACGCTTGCATTCTTGAGTCCAAACAGCCTTACCTTGTAGTAGAAGACTCCCCAGGGGGTGATGAAAGAGGTCTTCTCCATATCTTCTTCTGCCATTTTGATCTAGTTGTATCCTAAGAATCCATCCATGAATGATAACATTTTATGCTTTGCTGTGTTGTCGACCATGACATCGATGTGAGAAAGTGGAAAGTCGTCCTTGGGGCTTGCCTTATTGAGGTCTCGGTAGTCTATTCACATGTAGACCTTTCCATATTTCTTTGGTACTGGGACAACATTGTCTAGCCACTTTGGGTACTGGACGACGTTGAGGAAGTTTATTGTATGCTGCTTCATGATTTCCTCTTTAAGTTTCAGGAGCCATTGAGGTTGCCATCTTTTGAGTTTCTGCTTGACTGGTTTGACATCAAACTTCAATGGTAGGATGTGCACCACTACCTTGATATCTAGGCCCACCATATCGACGTAACTCCAAGCAAAGACGTCGGCGTACTCGTTTAAAAATGTTATGAATTCTACTTTGGTTTGTGGTGAAAGTAGGGCACTGATGCATACCTCCTTGACATCCTCGACTATGCCAATGTTGACTGCCTCAGTTTCCTCTTCCACATGTAGATTCAGGCTTTCTAGATCATTATCATAGAACTGGGGTTCTAGCACAGCATAGCAGTCTTCTTCGTTGTTCGGATCATCCCCATCTTCATACAATATGAACTCTGGTAGGATTTCCTCTAGGAAGGTTGGGACTGTAATCTGAGAGGTGGTGGTGTCTCCTGCCTCCCCTTCTTGGTGTCATCTCACGGTAGTCACACTAACTCTAGTGTCTCTAAATTTGCAATGTGCAACCATCGTCTCTGTGGGAATTGCTGGCATGGTGGAATGCTGTTCTACCTCTACTATCTTTTTGGGTTTTTCCAATTTTTTTGGCCTTTCGTGCTTTTCTGATTTTTTTTGGGTTTTCTTGTTTTTCTGATTTTTTTTGGGTTTTCTTGTTTTTCTGATTTTTTTTGGGTTTTCTTGTTTTTCTGATTTCTTTTGGGTTTTCTATTTTTTCAATTTTTTTTGGGTTTTCTTTACTATGTACAAGGGGCGATATTTAGTGGCAGCTGTCCTACTGTTGACTGGTATGAGTGATGCCGCCCGTGCTATCTCCTGAGTCTTGCTCAGTTTCTTTTTTTTTTTTACCTTCACCTTGCTTGAGGTGAGGTTTTGGCAACCAATACCACTTAGACCCGCCTCTCGGCTGTGAAGTGATTAACTCAACTTGTATAGTGGGTGCTTTCTCTAGTTCTGTTAAGACCATGATGGTGGGTTGGTCTTGCTGTTGGCTCAGGATGGTTGACTCTGTTTCCACCACAACTGCTTTGCCCTTCTTGTCTCGGTCATGCTTAGCGACGTCCTCTGCTAGGAAGGCTAGCTGCTCCTAGAATAAGACCTCAAGGTCACTGAACAAACTGTCTATTTGTACCTCCACAATGTCTTCTTCTTCAATATCTGAGGGAAGGTCAACATAGTATGGGCAAAACTGTTGTAGTCCCTGTCCTATTGCTATCTCTAGGAAAGACCCTGACATGGAGGTCGATTGATGAACTGATAAACTAGGTGGGACTGTACCAGAAGCTGAGGCTGACGGCATCTCTATCGCTGACTCTACAACAAGCTTGTGACATTTGGGCCTGATTATCCATTTTTAATTGTAAACCATGTAATTAATTGTAATATTGTATAAATGGTTTATTAATGGATACTCTGTTGTTTCTTGGATGTGTGAGCTTGTGGTTGACCTTCTGTGCACCTGTTTGTGATTTGGAACCAATATGGAGTCCGGTTTAAGGATGCACAGTCGTCTCGATTTGAGTGCTGGTCTTTTCTTCTTTTTCTTTTTCTTCTCTCTCCCACTCTCACGAGCCCGCACCATTCCGTCTTCATCTTCTTCCCCTTTCCACACCCATGCCACCACCAGCCAACGGCCCGTGCCTCGTCATCACTACCGACGCGACACAGGAGGAGGAGAGGATAAAGAGAGGCGGAGGCAAGTGGGAAGAGGGAAGGTAGCTGAGAGAGGAGAAGGAAGGGATGAGCGGCGCACGGCAGAAGAGGCAGTGGTTTGTGAAGATCGCCGATGGAGGAGGCTTCGTCGGGGCAAGAGGAGACTCGCCAAGGAATGAGGAAGATCATCAGGGTGCCACTCGAGGTACGCGGCCCTCCTCATTGCTCATTTACATGCTTCTAGTAGATCAAGTTAAATGCATGAAAATGATGAATAATGCATGTAAAATCGTAGAAAAATAGTGAAATTGATGAGAATGAGTTGAAATGCATGAAAACATAGATATCATGCAGCTAGGATGATAAAATTGTAGGATTAAACGAGATTTAGGATGTAAGCTACTGTAGGTTAAACTTAGCTCCTTCCCTTTGTGATTTCGTATGAATCACATAGTTAATGGATTGAGGAATGGTTTGAGGGGTTTTGATGTAGACTCCAGAGTCTACACCTCATAATTCAATGGTAATTTGTGATGTGTGTTTGGGAGGTCCGATTGAGGCTCCCACTTTGGGTGATTTTCATCGACTGAAACAAGGGAATGCCCTAGTTGCAGGAAATTCGGTATGCCGAATTGAATTCGGTATGCCGAAATCCTGACAGATTAAGCCAGGATACCTAGTTTCGATAAGCCGAAATCATCTGGTCAACCGAATTAGGGATTTTCGGTATACTGAAAATGTTCAGTATACTGAACCAGGGATTTTCGATCTACCAAACCTGAAATTCGGTCTATCGATTTGTCCCTGACCTTGATATATATAAATGAGATTATAAAATAAAAAGAAAGGGGTTTTAAGTGGACAATAAGCATGTGTTAATGATTTTTCCCCATGTAAATGACATAGAGGAATAAGGAATCCAAATGAATGGATTTAGGCATGGCTTTGGGGTTTTAGACCCTATAAATGAATAAAATGGTTGATTGTGTGTGGTTTTGGGCATGAGACCCAATTGACATTTTAAAACACATGGTTTTTCGTGAATTGAGTTAGGACCGTAGTGGAGGGTCAAGAATTGCATGGAAAACAGATTCCTGCAATGAAAAAGAATGAAATGGAAATGGTTTTGAAATGAAAAACTTAAAGAGTTTTGAAAACGACACCAATAATGTGTTATGAAATCACGAGGGTTGGTGTCAACAACGTGGTAGGAGTATGAGGCTCCAATGAAATCAGTTGCTAGACACGACTATGGTTGCTGAGCTTGAGACAGTGTAGGCTGAGCTTGGGTCGTTGAACCTAGTTGTTCGAGTCATTGAGCTCATGACGGTGTAGGCTAACCCTAGTTTATTGAACCTAGTTGTTCGAGTCACCGATAGTGTAGGCTGAGCCTAGGTCATTGCACCTAGTTGTTCAGGTCACCGATGGGGCATCAGACAAAGACATATCCTCGTGCATATATGAAAGAAATTGAGGCCGGTTGGCCGGGGTGGTGGCATCCCACACAGGGAATTTCACCACGACAGTGCAGGGAGGTAGGGGAAATGATGTCCTCACCTACTGCTTGTGTGCCTGGTTACCCTCGATAAAGGTAACATCAGTAAAAAAAAGTGGAAATAAATAAGAAAAGAATGGGATTTTGAGAAATAAAAGGAATGTGGTTTGTTTGAGATTGGACTTATGAATGGTCCTAAAATCTTAGAATACGACAAGAATTGTGTTTTAACCAGTTACTGGCCAGTTTTTATGATTTTGATTTTGAGCCCGAGAGGCATTATGTTTTAGGCTGGATCTGGTCAAGGATATGAGTTTTGAAAGTGGTTTTTGTCTTGGGAAGAAATCTCAAGCAATAAAGAAGAAAGATGAGTTTTGAAAAGGAACATGGTTTTGGAAATAATTTCCAGAAATTTTAAAAGAAAACGGAATAGTGTGTTTTGAAAAGAGTATGACCATAGGAAAAAATTCCCCAAATGATTTCAAAGGAAACTAAGTTTTATAAATTAAAATTTGAGTTTTTGTCTTTCCGTTGTTTTTGTATGTCGGGGCGCGTACTGGGTGACTTAGATGTCACTCACGCGTGGTTGTTCGATTTTCAGGTGTAAATCGGGTGTAGTCGAGTTCCGATGCTGGAGTTGGAGCTTCTATTCCCACATTGTTTCCTGGAGGTGAGCCTTAATTACAGTTATTTAATTTTACTGTAATTAGTATAATTTTGCTAATTATACTATGATTTAGATAACGTACCTGGGTTCAGGGCATTACAAAGCTCTAGTGAATGTGGAGTTTCTTGCTCTGATTGTGCTGGCATGAGGTATTTGTGGATTTCTCCCACTAAACACTGCATGACTTCTTCCAAAGACTGTTCCTCTTCTGAGTAGTAGTCTTCGATGTAGACCCATTCTTGTGATGGTTGGGGTGCATTCTAACATGTCAATGTTGCCACGTCTTGACTCTGGTTTGGATCTAGGCAACCTGCGCTGACAAAGTTAGTCAAACCATGAGGGATCACGAGCTGTGGGTTAGCTAGGCAGTAATGTCTGCAAAGGGTTGCTCCTTCTTGGTGGTGCTGGTAGGGACTTCTTCTACGGTAGGCTGAAGTGGTCGGCTCATGGGCTGTCAGTGGAGGAGTTCTAGGCAACTCGATCTGGTAGCTAGAGCCACAAGCTTGTACACTCTCCTTGTCCACGTGACCTTGGCACACATTTCTACAATGTAGTCATAGGGGACGCGATGGGTATCTCTAGTCAAGTTATTGATCAGAGGAGCATGAGCTGCTAGCTCCAGTATGGCTCGTGACGGGTTTGCTGGGAAAGGAGTTGGCTAGGCTCTATGTTGGGTGAATTGAGTGGGCTCTGGTCTAGCAAGTAGACAAATTGGTGTGGAAGCCCTCGATTGTATGGTAGCAGACGTAGTGGCATGCTCCAGCCTTACAGTCAGTTGGATCATATGGATTGTGTACTCAGAGTCGGACAAAACTAATTGATGGTGATGCACAACAGGAGACTCATGGACTGAGAAGATTAAAGAAGAAGGGCCTATCGTGAATGTGGTAGGACTCGAGGGGAAAAAGGCATGAATGCCTGAAGTTCCAGCACTTTGATTGGGCAAAGGTTGATTCACAACGCTATGGTGTGAAGATTGTGTCATGCAAGTAATGGTGCTAGTGTAGATGCTATGCCTATCTCCTGTGTATTGATAATGATGACCTTATAGTCAACCAAATCCTAAATCACATGCTACAGCGTGAAACAACTATTAGTTGAGTGCCCTGCAACTTGGTGAAAGTTGTAGTATAAATTCACTTTATACCATGACGAATGGGTGTTCGGTGGTGGGCGAATCTCCGGTAGCGTCAGGATTAGCATGACCTTCGGTAGGATGGCACTCAACGGCTCAACCAAAGGAGTGAAGTTGTGTCTTGCAGGGCGAGGCCGTCTCTGCCCTTAGTTTCTGTCCTTTCCCGATTGGAGGGGTTGGATATACCGATTGGGCGGTGGTGGTGATCTGTGGTGTATGTTGTGTAGTAGGTGTAGGCCTATACACTACTTGATGTAGGTTGGGCCACCTAGATGCATTACCTAGAGCAGATGGAGATCCGATGTATGCCATGATAGCCTTGGATTGGTCCTTTTTCCAAAAATGATGGGGGTTAGCACCGTAGTGGCCACTGTTGTTGTTGCTGGGGGTGGCAGTGGTAGCTTGATTGGCAAACGCTGTGAGTGCAAGGAAATTGACGCTTCACAAGGAGCTTTCCACGTGCGTGCCTGCCCGAATCACTGATGCAAAGCTAGTGACTGACTAGATGCTTAGCAATGCCCCTGCAGCTGGCTGTGCTCCTCAGATGATGAGTTTGATAGACTCCTCGTCGGAGGGCGTATCCTTGACTTGAGAAGTAAGGACGCGCTAATGACCGACGTACTCTCTGAACGACTCATTGAGTCTTTGCTTGATGGTGATCAAGTCCTCACGCTTGGGGACCAGATCTAGATTGGAAGAGTACTGTTCCATGAATGCCTTACTAAGGTCTTCCCAAGTCTTGATCGAGGCCATGTCTAGTGAAGTGAACCATCAAAGAGCAAGCCTGGTGAGAATCTTTTGGAATAGGCAGATTAACAACCTCTCGTCAGCTTGGAGCTGTGCAAGATCTCCATAGTATGCTCTCAGATGTGAGATTGGACAGCCTTTCCCACTGTACTTTTCAAATCTAGGATATGAAAGTTCAGTGGGAGTATTGCCTTTGGGAAATAGCAGAGGTATCAAAACTGGTAAGGCGGGCGATCACCTCCCTGTACTAGATGTAGTGCTTTCTCGAGATCGCCCATCCTAGTAAGGAGGGCATCTAAGTTTACTGCTAGCGAGGGTGGTGACTGCCTACATTGGATGGGTCGCACCTGAGTGCTCCTTCGGATCCACCATCACAACGCCTGGTGTCATTTCACAATGGCCAGCATACTCGTGCATGGATGCAAGTGGGGTGGTATGAAGGATGGTGATGCAAATTGCTGATGCATGGATGTAGGATAGGTTGAATGCTTTGTAGTGGATGGTGCAAGATGATGGAGCGACAACGGTTGTGTGGGTGTGGTTGTAGGTAGTAGGCCTTATGGATGATGTGCCCTTATCAACTCGTCGGGCTGACCACCAGGGATGGGAGACATATGTTGTAACATCTGTGCCTGGCTTTTCTATTTAATGTAAACCATGGAATTTTCTTGTATTAGTTGAATGTGGTTTATTGTTGGAGAACATTGGATGTGGTTTTCTTCCTGTATTGGTGCTCCTAGTTCACCCTTGTGGGGTGGCTCCTTGACTTGTGGGTCTGTTTGTGCTGTTGGGACCCCCTAGTTTGGGGGTGTGACCCTGACCCACTTGGGTTTGAGCTTGGATTTTGGTCAATAGAACCACGTCCCACCCGTGCCTTATTCCTTCCTAGCCACCCGTGACCCGAATCCTCTTCTCCCCATCTCGTGAAACCTAGTGGGGAAGAAGGCTGCTCGTTCCGTCCCCTCTGTCCAGAGCTACGCCTAGCTGGTGGACGCCGGCGGGATTCTGGGATGGCAGGCGCGCTAGGGGTTTTAAGAGGAGGCGTAGTGGTTGTGTTGGGGAACGACAAGCCATGGGAAGGAGAGACCGGGGTGAGTTGCGTGCAAGAGGAACTTCATGCCCAGAGGAGGTTGTGTGAGCTGAGGAGAGCTTGCATCAAGCCTCGTCGGAGCACGTCGAGCACGCGTGGAGCTCACTGGTGCCAGGTACGCGTTCCTCCTTCTGTTTTTTTCCCTCGGTTGAGGCATGTTAGGTTAAAGGGGAAAATCATGGATAATGATGTTAAAATCATGCAAAAATGAGGAAAATGTTGGGAATGAGAGGAATAATGTGGTTATGTTGATATCATGTTGATTTGCGGGTGTTTTGTAAGATTTTCGTGGGTATTCATGATGCATGCTACAGTGATTGTGTTTGGGCTTGATGCCTTTGTGATTTTTGATAGAACAGCATGCTTAGTGGTTTTATGATCGGATTGGGGGGTTTTGAAGTTGACTTGGAGGTCTACACCCCAAGTTTTATTGGTATTTTTCGTGGCATGTTTGAGGGATCCAATTCGTACTCCCACCTTGGGGAGAAAGGGGTGACGGTGACCTGGGGAGTTTTCTGTAACCACAGAAAACAGTATGCCGAATTGGATTCGGCATATCGAAATACTTCCAGGTGGTGCCCTGTGTCGTGGATTCAGACGACTGGAGAAGTTTGGTCGAACGATCTGGCAGGGGACTGATAAATCTATCAGGGATTCGGAATACTGAAATTATTCGATAAGCCGAATTAGGGGATTTCGGTATACCGAACCCCCCTTCGGTATGCCGAAATGCCGAATCAGGGGATTTCGGTATACCAAACCCCCCTTCGGTATGCCGAATTAGGGGATTTCGGTATACCGAACCCCCCTTCGGTATGCCGAATCAGGGGATTTCGGCATACCGAAACAAAATTCGGTATGCCGAATCAGGTCCTTGGGCTATTTTGGGTAATGTTTAGAAAAATGATGATTAATATGGATAAATGTATTAAATGTATTAAATGCATGGAAATGACTTGTTAGATGATGGATGCAAATATGTTGTTTTTAATGATGTTTTCCATGAGATATTGAAACATGGCTTATGTGTATGAATATGGACCCATGTGAGGGGTGATTGCATGGTACAAAGACCATGAAAAAATGTGTGGGTTTAAAGACCACAGGTAATGATTTGATGCATAATGCATGTGATTTACAAAGATTTTTATGAATGGAAAATGGTTTTGATAAATGTTTTGAAAAGAGAAATTACATATGATTTTAAAGAGATTGATGGAAATTGTAGGAACCACAATGGAACCAGGACTTGCCGACGAGGTAGTGAGACCTCTAGATGTCGGGGACGTGTCCTTTGTTGTGGTTGCCGAGTTTGCGGTCCAGAGTAGGAGCCTTGAGACTGTGGTGGTACTGTAGGACCTGGTGTATGAGAGACCTGGACTACCCTCAGTGCCGGTGCTGGACGGGTCTGGGGTTAGAATCCCCAGGTGCTCGGGCACCAGGGCGTCCCTAGGATGCACTCCGTGCTTGTACCAGTGAGGGTCCATTTTGAGGCTGCGGCTGGGGCGGTTGAACTCCAGCGCTGGGTGGTTCACCGTGGCACTGCAGTGTGGGTGTGGTGACATGGAATCCTCGCCAGCTGCTTGTAGCCAGGTTGATCGCCTGTGGCTAGGGTGATGCGACCAGTTTTGGAATGGAAAAGTGTGGATTTGTGTGTGGACTAGTTCCTAGCCTTGAATTGTGATATGTTGTGTTAATGGTTTTAAATGATGTTTTGGGCTAGGAAACTAGATGAAGTGATTTACTTCTCCTATGTTGAATGCAAAGGTTTATGAACGAGCATG
>JAMKQA010063523.1:0-11519 GCA_024699735.1 Posidonia australis | reverse complement strand
AGTTGGTTCCCGAAGAAAGTGATATGTAATATATTGTTTTGTATTAGCTACTGTATTATATTTATCCACTTGTATTAAGATATTTCAATGTTGTATTAGCTACTTTTTTGTAAAAACTTTGAATGTGTAAAATCTTATGATGTATAATGGAATGAATTTTTTTTTTATGAAATCTGTATATGTGGTGAATGTATTTGAATGTCATTGTAACAGGTATTTGAATGTTAATTCTATAATGTATTGTTTTATTATTATTTTTACTGCCCAGTATTAGCGAGGACATTTCCTTGTAAAAATAATCATTTTTAGTGAGCACTTAGCGAGCAATTTGCGAGGAAATGTTCTCGCTAAAACTGGAACGACGATACAATCTCATTATATTTAGCGAGCACTTACCGAGGAGTTACGAGGATATGGCGAGGACATTACGAGGAAATTACCGAGGAGTTACGAGGATATGGCGAGGACATTACGAGGAAATATTTCCTCGTAATTTCCTTGCTAAATTTACACGAGCACATTGCGAGGACATATCCTCGCAACATTGATTTAACGAGTTACGTAGCTACGAGGATAATTATTCCTCGCAAAGTCCTCGTTAAACTATCTAACGAGGATGTTGCGAGGACGTAGCGATGACTTTGCGAGGAAGAATGTCCTCGCTAAATGTTGATTTCCTTGTAGTGTTTGCACTATTTGGTCTTTTGGTGATGGATCATGGTCCTTATGAGGCTATTGGCCACTAAATACGGGCTTTGGTACACCCCTTGCATGCCATGTCATTCCCCCATGCTCCCTCAATCCATCTAGATACATAAATGCACCTTAAGAACCTCCATAGGTTGATGCAACCCTAGGGAACCCATAAATATGCATGGGTAGGGAAAGAGAGAGAGGGGTGATTTGGTCTTGATTGATTAGTATGATTGTGTTCCCTGGCAACTAGGTTAGTCCTCCGAACAGCCATAAGTACAGTTGATTACATGTATCTTGCCCAGGCTCTGGAATCAGTTTTTAGTCTGAAACAGAGTACCTAGAGTGCACCATTTAGGAGCATTAAACTGGCACACCAAATAGGAGCACTATAGTGGTGCACCATATAAGCGCACCATACTGGCACACCATCTTGGCGCACCAGGCTAGCGCACCAATCTGGTTGCAAGATGCAAACAGTAGGTTTTGCATCATAGTTTGCATGTTTTTTCTGGTTGTCATGGGCTCTAATTTTTCTGGTGTTTGTTCCTGGATATACCATGATCATGCTAGCATAGTTTTACCATTTAATAATTCTAGTTGCATCAGTTTTGCATCTAGTAAAGTAGTGATACTTACTACTTGGGTCTTGTGAATCAGTGGCCTTTTTCTTTTGTTCTTGTTGGTGAGATCCTTTTGCACTGTTCTGTGATTCAGACCTCAAGTAACGTAGCTGAACAATAGGACATGGCTCATTCCCCACTTCACCTATATTTGATTTTAGTATAACACTGGGCACAACATGCATGTGACATGACATTGCATACCACCCCTGGGTGGATAGGAATAGGCTGTAAATCCGACATTGCCACTTAAGTGAACGAAAAACCCATGAAAGAACGATTTCTCGGGCGCACGGGGATGCCTAATACCTTCTCTGTGCATAATAGGGATCCTTACCCAATTTTTGATTCATAGCGACCTTTTCTTCCATTGGCTTGTTATTATGCATAGTTTCACAGTTACATTGTTTTAAACAATTTTCCTTGTCTCCTATTTTAAGTAGATTAGGTGGCGACTCCCGAATTTTATCATTTTTTTATCGCTTTTGCTGTGACTTTGCGGGCCCTCGTTCATTTTGCCTTTCGCACTACGCCCAAGGCTGTCGTCGACATGGTTATAGGAACTGACGACTCTACTGGGGATAACCAGATCCCAACTTTCATTTTGGGTTTTTCGTTTACTTTGACTTTTTTGCTTGTTTCTCATTATTTACTTTGGTCGCCCCTTTTGTAACAAAAGTTGTGTCTTCCTTACATTTTATGCATGCCTTTTGTATGGTGAGTGTTTTCTTTTTACACATTTGCTATGCCACCACTTTTGCACATGACATGCGTATGCTTTTTGTTTATTGATTGGTGTTTGCTTTTGATGTTTTCTTTCCCTTTTGCATTTGCCATGATTAAGAGATTAGGGACATGTTTTTCCTCCCTATTTGTTTAATAAAAATCACATAAAAAAATAAATAAATAAGGCAAACTAGTGACAAATTACAAACTTTCCCCCAAAGGTTCAATAAATTTGCAAGTAAAATACTTAAAGCATATTTTGCATTCATCATATATGGCATACTTCTTCTCCTCTTTTGAGTCTACCTATATAGTGTGCGAAGGACATTCCCTGATTTCTCATTCTATGGCTTTGGCATGGGATAAAATATCAGTACATCTCCCCTTGTATGGGGTCGTGTCGATGTTAGTAGAGGGTACAGCCTATTGCTTTGGCAGAGGACGAAGCCCCGAACACACCACTCGTTTACTACCTAAGCTTTGGTAGGGATTTAAAGTGGGAACCTTTACTTTCTAACCTTGAGTCGGAGACCCATCTACCCTTGTGTGAACCCAAAGTAGACGGCATGGCAGGACACCCCTATATTGTGAGAGAGCACATATTAAAAGTACTCATGCATTTGCACTCATACCACCATAAACACTACATTATCTTTTCAAACCTGTTTCCAACTTTTTGTACACCACAGTACCGATCAGTGTGCGAGTTCCTTAGCCAGAGCTCGAGGTTTCCTTTCACTGACACCCGGTGTGTGTGACCCGGTTTTCGATCACATCTCCTGAGTTATTGGTCACTTTTGACGATAGCTCGTCTTAGGCTTCACCCTTTCGTTCCCAACCATAGTCCAATCCTCACCCGCTTGCGGTTTGCCATGGCCTAGCAAACCAGTGAGCCTCATTCCTCCGTTGCCCAGGAGGATGTCCCTGTTTCGATCCCTCCATCCTTCGTGTCAGTTCCTGTCATTTCCGTTGTCCCCATTTTTGCTCTGACTTTTGGAGGACCTTCCTACACTCTGGCGGGTCCCCCACCCTCTCAGTATCGTGTCCCTATGATCACTCTGCCCTTCGGCCCACTGTCTTGGTCATCCACTGCCTTTCGGGCCCCATCAGTCGAGTCTGTTCCCATGACTATCCCTCAGGCTCATTTCACTACTCCTTCTCAGGACTATGTTCCTTCAGGCACCCAACCAACTACGGTTGTTTCTATAGTAGCTTCCCCCCAGTTTGGACAACTAGGTTTTCAGCTTCCTGACTCATCCATCCCTTTTCCGACTCCATCTTTTGAATCCAAAAGTGACAATCTTGTGACCGTGTAGCTGCAACAAATGTCGACCCTCGCACAGTAGTTGCAGAGATTACACTTGCGCTCCAACCTTTTTTAGGTTTCTCCTCCTCGACTCCTGGGTTGCCTTTGCAACCAACTCTAGGACCATAGGTTGCATCCATCACACCACCTCCACTGCCGTCTCCATCCCTTGCCTCCCTGGCAATAGGGGCACTGACATTGCTTTCTGTAACACTACCTTAGCACTCTGCACAGCATGCATCCCTACTATCTAGTGGCCAGCCTTCTAGGCTGGCGGGAGCACAGCCAGCCGTAAGCTTAGTTCCTAGGGCCATTTCAGTCCAACAACTCTTGTTCTTGCATTCTACACCTCTTGTAGCACCACCCCCGGCCTTATCCTCACCCTTATACCAGACACAAGGTTCATCTTTTATGCCTCAGCGCACAGCACCCATGCAGGGGTACACCGGCCATCTCGCTGTAGCACCAGATGGCGGAATGGTGGATCCGAAGGAGCCTTTAGGCGTGACCCACAAGGTATACGCGACACCCACATCAGCTGCACATTCCATGATCGTAGTAGCTCTAGATGCTTTCCTTGCGAGGGTGAACAATTTGGAGCGAACACTCTGACAAGTGTAGGGTAGGGACCATCGGTCCTACCAATTCTGGGACCTCTGTTATTTCCCAAAGGTGACTCTCCCTCTGAATTTTTATATTCCAAAATTTGAGAAATATAATGGTAGAGGTTGCCCGATCTCACACCTCAATGCCTATTGTGGAGACCTTGCCCAACTCCAGGCTGACGAGAGGTTACTCATCCACCTATTCCAGAAGAGTCTTACGGGCCCGCGTTGAATTTGTTAACTTCCCTCGACATGGCGACCATCAAGACTTGGGACGACCTCACACAGGCGTTCCTCGAACAGTATTCCTTTAACCTCGACCTAGTCCCAAAGCGAGAGGACTTGGTCATCGTTAAGCAGAGGCTCCAAGAAACATTTGGGGAGTATGTCAGACGATGGTGATCCTTAGCTTCACAGGTCAAAGATAGACCCTCTGATGAGGAGTCTATTGAGATCGTGATTCGAGGAGCACAACCGGCAGTCGGGGCTATACTTAGCATACAGCCAGTTACCATCTTTTCAACTTTGCTTTGTGCGGGTGCCTGTGTTGAGAGTTCTCTACACGGCAATAGTTTTCCAACACTCTCTGCATTTGCCAAATAGGCCACTTCCTCACATAGTGGCGCTAGCAACAGCAACAACAACAACAACCATAACGCCAATCCATCCAAGAAGCAAGATCCCTCCAAGAATACAATTTCTTACATTAGATCTCCTATGGCACCGGAAAAATGTCCATCTGCCCCCTCAACGCCAAGTAATTTATGCACCTACACCCACACCTAGAGCACCTCATGCATCACACATCACCCTCACTACCACTCCAGTATACCCTACCCCATCGGTTAGGATACGCCCACCATTGGCACATCCACAGCTGAAGCGACAATGCTGGGACAGGCACCACTATACCCCTTTAGTGGAGCCCTTGAGCATGGTGTTCCCTAAAGTTGCATCCCTTTTTAGGCTGCCTGAGATTCGCCTGCCACCAAGTCTGCTCCCTACATGTTACAATATGAACGCGTTCTGCAATTTCCATCGAGTTATAGGCCACTCGACAGACAATTGCCTCACACTACGGGATGCTATCCAGAACTTGATTGACCAGAAGGTCATCGTGATTAGCATGCAGGCAACAGGTCCATCGCCTGCATCAACAGCCCACAAGCACCCCCAGCACACCCCAACATAGTTAGCCAGCCTTTACCACAGCATTCAGCCCCGAGAGCATCAGGTCCCTCGAGAGTCAACACCGTCTTTTCTCTTGATTCTACCCCATCCCCTATTCGTCCCACTGATCTTATTCATGATGTATCATCTCTGTTTCCCCGTCGGTTGTATCGATCCTTCCTTGGTGATTTTGAGGAGTCAATCAGCATGATTCGTCCTACTGCTGAGCCGGAGTACACTATGGCACCGCTTATCGTATACCCCCAACCACTTACACAAGTTTGTCTCCTAGCATGGCCATAATCCGGACCTATCTAGTCACCATTACCCCAAAGCTACCAACTTTTGTATTCGCCAGCCATACCAGTACAGCTAACAACCCGTCCCCCAGTTGTCGTCACCATTACTCATGACACGCATCATGTTCCATACGATTCGCCATAGAAATGTGTGTAGAGGTAAAACGATCGGGTAGGGTATACAGACCTCCAACACCCAGACCTAGTCCCCCAACACCAAATCCCATCTAGTCACAAGCCCAACCATCTAGACCTTCAACCCTAGTAACACCAGTTCCTGTTCAGTTACAAGATCAGCCCCGACAATCACCCCCACCAAGAACAGCTCCGCCCATTCCCATCAGAAAGGACAAACCTTCGACAAACATAACTGCTCAGCTTAAGAAAGTTAAAGCTGACATTTCTATTTGGGACCTGATCCATACCTTAGCCGAGCACAGGGAAGCCTTCCTTAGAGTCTTCCAAGCTGCCTATGTGCCCCTAACCATTGAGCCAGCCACCCTTGAAACTATGATGGGTATGATAGTGGCATCACAAGTGATTCCTTTTCAAGCCAGGACTTACCACCATCAGGAACCAATCATAATTTTTCCTTGTTCATCACCGTGCAATACCGAAGCTTCTGTATCCCTCTCGCGTTGGTAGACAACGAAGCAGGTTTAAATGTTTGCCCCTTGTGTACTGCAAGTGCAATCGGATTCAAGTCCGAAGACATAATACCAGCCATAAAAGGGATGACGGCTTTCGATAATACGCACCATGATGCACTCGGGATCCTGGTCATTCCTTTGATCATCGGTCCAGCCCGCTTCAATGTAGAATTCTACGTTATTGACATCAAACCCTCTTTTAATCTCTTGCTTGCTTCACAAGCATTAGGTCATTCCCTCAACTCTCCATCGCATGATCAAGTTCTGTTGGGACGATAACGTTGTTGTTGTCATGGCGGAAGATCTGGAGAAGACTGAGGTCGTCTCTACTATAGCTCCACAAACTGTCTAATTCCATCCAAAACCCTCTGATGTTCTATACCGTGTCAACCGGTTTGAGCCGATTAATTTCATTCCCTCTCTCCAGCGTGCCAGCCATCTGGTCATTCGCAATAACCCTCATTTAATGGTCGATAACTTGTGTCGCAAGTGGGGATATGAGAAAGGAACCCCCTTAGGTGATATGTCCAAGGAATCACTGAGCCAATCAAGGGAGAGGAGTGGAAAGAGTGTGAAGGATTAGGATATGAGCATCAGTTCCAGTGGAAGAGATCCCTACGTTCCTGTAAGTCTCCAAGGATGATCATTCCCTATGATTTGACTAACTTCACCAGTGCAGGCATCATGGATCAAAACCTGAGTCCGTTCACAGTCTCAGTGTCGCAGTCACCAACAGTTTGGATTTGTCTAGAAGAGTTTTATTTAGAGAATGATTAGTCAAAGTCAGAGCAGATTATTGAGCAGACCTGTGAGCAGTTTCAGAGTTGTGCAGTGCTATAAAGTCAGAACAGTCAAGAATGCCTTAGGCAGTAGTAATACAAGATCTTGTTAAGAAAATTGATTTAGAGAATAGTTGGACAACTGCCAGCATGCAACATCCCTTGTAAATATTACAGAGAAAACAAAAAAAATTAGAAAACCCCGAAAACACAAAAAAACCAAAAATCCCCAAAAAATCAAAAGATGTAAATAGACATGCACCAACCTCAGAAGTAGGAAGCCTAGAATCCTCAATTGGCCCAAACAGGCATATTGAAGAAGAGGTCGCACAGTGCAAATATAAGATTACAAAAATCACTGTGACCGTGATGAAGTGCCATTAGGGGACAATGTTAAAAGAAATCCTCTTGGTTGATATTACAGATCCAACCTTTGAGAAAGAAATCCTATCTGAGCTCATTGCATATGGAAAGGAAGATGATGTTATCAAGGCAGATGGTACAAATAGAGAATGATGAAAGCGCGCCCTCGCAATTTCAGCCTCACGAAAATGACTCGGAGGGCCCTAACTTACATGTGGAGGAAGAGACAGAGCTTGTCAACATTGTCATGGCAGAAGATGTTAAAGAAACACGCATCAGTGCCAAATTATCACCACAAGCAAAGATAGAATTTATAGCCTTCCTAAAAGAATATATAGATGTCTTTGCATGGAGCTACGATGACATGGTTGGCCTCGATATAATGGTGGTGGTACACACATTACCACTAAAACCATATTCAAAGCCAGTCAAGCAGAAACTTCGTAGATGGCGACCTCAATGACTGCTGAAACTCAAGGAGGAAATCATGAAACAATTTAAAGTCAACTTCCTCAAGGTCATCCTATATCCTAAGTGGCTCGCAAATGTCGTGTCAGTGCCAAAGATAGACAAGCGGGTTCACATGTGCATAGACCACCGAAATCTCAAAAAGGCGAGCCCCAAGATTGACTTCCCGCTCCCCCACATTGATATTATAGTTGATAATATAGCAGGGCATAAAATGTTATCATTTATGGACAGATTCTTAGGATACAACCAGATAAGAATGGCAGAAGAGGACATAGAGAAGACATCTTTCATCACCCCTTGGGGAGTCTTCTGTTACAGGGTAATGCCATTTGGGTTGAAGAATGCAGGCGCAACATATTAGAGGGCCATGACAGCGTTATTCCATGATCTCATGCACCAATAAGTTCAAGTGTACGTGGATGACATGATTGCCAAGTCTAAAGAGCTTGAAGATCATCTCTCCTGCCTAAGAAAGTTGTTTGATCGCTTGAGGAAGTATAAGCTCCGCCTCAACCCCAACAAATGTGTATTTGGGGTGTCCTCTGGAAAGCTCCTTGGTTACATTATCAGCCAAAGAGGAATAGAGGTGGATCCTCACATAGCCAAAGCCATTATTGACATGCCTCCCTCTACCATTGAAAAAGAAGTCCGCGGATTATTGGGACGACTACAGTATATCAATCGGTTCATAGCACAACTCACACCCATATGCGAGCCAATCTTCTGGCTTTTGAGGAAAAATGCACAAACACGCAGGAATGATGAATGCCAGGCAGCCTTCGACAAGATCAAACAGCTTTTGGCAAAACCACCAGTCTTAGTTCCTCCCACGCCAAGACGGCACATGTTATTATATCTCTCAACTACACAGCATTCCATGGGCGTGGTCCTAGGTTAGCATGACGAATCAGGGCATAAGGAGAGGGCCATCTACTACCTCAGCAAGAATTTCAATGACTGCAAAGTCAAATACAACACCACAGAAAAAGTTTACTTATCCATGGTGTAAGCCACACAGCGCCTCAGACACTACATGATGGCATATCCAATCTTGCTATTATGTGGCCACGATCCTATTAAGTACCTGTTCCAGAAGCTAGCCTTAGTGGGCAGATGTGTCAAGTGGCAGGTTATGTTGTCGCAATATGACATTACATTTGTGACACAGAAGTCAATGAAAGAACAGGCGATGACAAATCATTTGGCTGACTTGCCTTTGCTAGAGTATCAACCGCTGCAAACACAATTTCCAGATGAAGACATCCTATTTGCAATGGGTGATACGGAGTCAGAAAACCCTCAAGATGAGCACCAGTGGTGTTTGTACTTTGATGGCGCAGACAATAAAAGGCGAAGTGGTATTGGTGCAGTCTTAGCAACACCGTAGGGACAACTAATTCCTTTTGCGAGGAAACTGACATTTGAATGCACCAACAATGAAGCTGAATACGAGGCATGCATCCTAGTATTACAGGTGGCACTAAAAAAAGGTGTCCGAGAGCTTCGAGTATATGGGGATGCAATTCTGGTTATTTCACAAATCAATGGTGACTGGAAAACCAAAAACCAAAAGCTCATGTTATATAATGAATGCCTGCTAAAGCTTGTTGATGAATTCGAGGAGGTCAAATTATCTTTCATAAAGCGGGCCAAGAATGTGTATGCAGATGCATTAGAAACCCTAGCATCATGGCTATCGCTACCAGAGGCCCAGGCAGCAGATATCTCGGTGACATGCATAGAGCAGCCTGCACATTGCATGCACATCCAAGAAGCAGAACCGACAGTTGAATTGCCCTGGTATCATGATATCAAAGTTTTCTTGGAGTCCAGTGACTTCCCATCTGGCATCTCCTTAACAGATAAGAAGACCTTGATAAGATTGGCATCTAAATATGTACTCAGAGCAGGGCATCTATACAGAAGATCCTATAACCAAATGCTTCTTAGATGCGTAGACAAGAACGAGGTAGACATATTGATGTTAAAGGTTCATGCAGGCACATGTGGTCCACACATGAGTGGAGTGCTCTAGGCCAAGAAGATCATGTTGCAGGGTTATTTTTGGTCTACTATGGAAACAGATTGTTGCCAATTTGTGCGGAAATGCCACAATTGCCAGGTACACAGTAACTTCATACATGCTCCCTCACAACAGCTGCATAGCATGTCATCTCCTTGGCCTTTTCCTATTTGGAGAATTGATGTTATCGGCACTACAAGAAAAACTAGATTTTGCGAGGACTTAGTGAGGAAATGTCCTTGCAATAATATAACGAGGACATATAGAGAGGATTTTGCGAGGAAATTACTTCGCAATAATTAGCAAGTTTTTTTGCGAGGATTTTTTCTCGCAATATTGGTGGACTTAATTGGCGCACAAATTTGGTGCACTATTCGGGCACACCTCACTGGTGCATGGAATACCGAGATGCAGGCCGCTTCCCCTATTTCTTTCTTACCCTAACTTTAGTCGACTGTCTGCCTCCTCTCTTCGAGCCTCTTTTCTCACTCGATCTGTAGCACCTCCTCCACCTCTACCACCGGCTCTTACGTGCTCATTCTCCTCCTTCCGCTTGTCACTAGAGTCGACCTCCTCCCACCAACATAGCATCGTCATCGTCCTCCTCCTCCGGCTTGTTGCCGAACCCTAGTTTGTGCTTGGTGAAGTCTCGCCGCATCCACATCCTCCTCAATCCCATCATCATTGTCGTCCATTCTCGCTGCAGGCACAACCTCTTCTTCCTGGTAATAACAACTCACCCAGATTTTACTCTCCGTAGAAGAAATGGGCGCAATATAGACCTGCAATAGAGGTGTTGATGTTTCCCTTATGTTTGGGTTTTCTGAAGTAGTCCTATGATGGTATACAATCTTTGAGACCTGATTGCTTTCACATGTGATGATAAACACAAGAGGCATTTTACTTTTCTGAGGACTCTTGTAAAGAACTTCTTTCTATTGTCTTGTTTTCTACTCTTCGAGATTTCAACATGAACTTCTGATCGTCTAGGTTTGCTTTTCGGTATGTAACTAGTTCTAATTTACATATGGATGATGAAATGCATTGGGCTCCTATAAAATGTGATGGATATGCTCTTGCCTTGAAAGCATTGTCTGACACCACTTCTTCGCTAAATAACAACAACTTTACCCTTATGGTTTCTATTGAAGTATCAGCAACAATAGATGTTAATGTGGTATGCGGTTGAGGAGATATGGTTGTTTTGAAAAAGTTGATATGATTGTGTGATTTTTGGATTTTGGTGTGTTGGTTATCTGTCTTGCCATTGACCTTACAGATTCAGTAACTTATCATGGCTATGGCACAAGGACATGAAAAATTGAAAAGAGGAATCTTTCTCTTATCAAACGCTAATTCCTTTCATATGTATACATGAGTCCCTATCTTTTATACATGCTTGCATGGGAAGTTTTGCAGCTATTGTTGTTTATACACTCACAAGGAATCCTTACACTGAAGAGTAGTAACTTTGGCGACCAATTTTTTAATATATATATTTTTTGTTTGTTTTAAATATGCTCAATTCTTAGTGATATAAGATAATTATCAACATAGCTGTTAAGGCAACACCTAAGTTTTGTGTAGGTGAGAAGGCACCCTTAGCCTCAAACACATTCACCTATGCGACAAATATATAAATCATGGTCCATTGTGTTGGCCCCACATTCACAATATTTACAAATTAACAGAATAGTGATAAATATGTATAGGAGGCACTTATCTTGGATTAATTGAATTTAGGGTTTTTGTCACATTATGTTGCCCAAAATATGTACGAGGATATATAGTTCCTTTGACTTATAATTCAT
>JAMKQA010063521.1:0-11516 GCA_024699735.1 Posidonia australis | reverse complement strand
CTTACCCATCCTCTGGTTAGCAGACATCCAGCCTTCCTATCTGCATCTCATGCATGCATTCATCCTTTTGTGGTTTTCCTCGTCTTTCCCCTAAAAGACCAGGTGGCGACTCCTTTTCCTTTTTTCTTTTTATCCTATCCTTGCGCCTTCGCCATCCATTGGCATGGCTGTGATCCCTTTCCCGCCTCCCTCCGGGTCCGGCATGGTTACAATACCAAAATAAAAACATATATGAAACATTTCTTCTTTCTAAACAACAATCATTAAGTATAGACCATGAGAATACATGATTAACAATGATCTATCAAAATATAATTGCAAAAGTGTATAATAAGAAATAGTCAATAATCATGAAGCATAAAAGATGTGATAAGACTAAATATTGCAATCATAACTTAGATCTAACTTCAAAAACCTTAGATGTAAAGAGTGATTTAGCCTAGCATGATAACAAAAAACATCGAAATAAGAGATGAAGAAGGAGAAGTGCAAGACATAATTGAAATGAAAAATAAACTTATATTAATAAAACATGAGATTACACTAGAAGAGCTTGAAGATCTCCCAAAACAAAAGAGAAATAGTCTAAGCCTAAAGGTAGGAGATGTTCCCCCAAGATCTACATAAGGGGTCCTTTTATAGATTTACAAGGTTAATCTCCGTTTGGGAAAAAAATCCACTATGCAATTACAATTTCTTAGATTTGGAAACAAATAAGGAAGAAGAATATTTCGAAAATCTTGGAGTATCAGTGCTGATCTTTTCAAAATTTTGATTCCATTTTAGTTGTCCACTATATCTTGATGATCTAATCATACATCTGAACTTTGGAAATTTGATTTTGCAATCTTCGTAAATCTTTTGGGATCTCAATCTATTTTTCTAGAAGCAATCCCATTTTGCGCATTTTCTCATGCATTTATTCCAAACGCAAGTCTTTGCATACATTGCATAAAACACCCTCGAGAAGCATTATTTATATACAAAATAGATAAATATGGGACATGAAATATGTAACAATAATGTGCTTATCATATGATAATGTAATGCCCCGAATTCGAGTATGCTACCTAAATCATAGTATCACAAGCAACAACAATGATTACAACATAAAATAAATAACTGTAATTACCTAAGGCTCACCCTTTAGGAACAATGTGTGGCTAGTGGCTCCCACTGGGCACTGAAATTGAACTACACCTCCACTTGCACCTGACATCCAAGTCACCCGGTACGCGCTCCACACACAAATCACGGTAAAATACCAAAAAAACACAAGCCTAGACTATTACAAAACATGGTTTTCAAAAATCCATTCCAAAACATCATTTATTTTTAAAACATTTGGAATCTCTATCCAAAATCATGCCCTTTTAAAAAACACATATTTTTCTCAACTTATGCATCTTTAAACCTTTTATGCATTCTGATAAATCCACATCCTCGACCAGATCTAGTCTAAAACACAAGGCATCACCAGGCTCAAAACAAAACCATATACATTGGCTGGCTACTGGTTAAAACATGATTCTCATTCATTGCTAGAATCTTAAGACAAGACACAAGTCTAATACTAGCTAAAACCACACATTTTATTTCCACTTTTCTTATTGGTGTTACGTTGATCAGAGGTAACTGTGGATGCAGGATTCTTAGGAGGAGGCGCACGCTTCATGTACCTTGGATCCGTTCTGTCACCTCACTTTTGTCCCTTGCGTTGTATCTATCTCCTTCACTCTTGTGACATCTGGGCCTGATTATTCATTTTAATTATAAACCTTGTAATTAATTGTTATATTGCTTAAATGGTTTATTAATGGATGATCTGTTGATTTTGGGTGTGTGAGCTTGTGGTTGGCTTTTTGTGCACCTATTTGTGATCTAGGACCAAATGGAGTCCAGTTTGAGGATGCACAGACGCCTCAGTTTGCATGCCTGTCTTTTCTTCCTTTCTTTTCCTTCTTTTTCTCCTTTTTTTTCCTTTTCCTCTCACGATCCCGCACCACTTTTCCGTCTCCTTCCTTCCCTTCCCCAACCCATGCCACCAACGACGCCAGCCTGTGCCTCGTCATCTCTTTTGACGCGATGGGCGGCTGGCGCGACGTGGGTGGGAAAGAGGATAAAGGGAGGCTGCAGCATGTGAAGAGAGGAGGAGGTGACCAAGAGAGGAGAAGAGAAAGAGGAACGATGCACAATCGAGGAGGTGGTGAGCCGCTCATGTGTTCTGCCAGCGCGAGGAGGCTTCGCCGGGGTGCGAGAAGGTTCGTCGGAGTGCGGGGAGGGTCGCCAAAGGGCTGAGCCAAGTACGCGACTCCTTTCCCTTCCTCCGTTTAGTGTTTCATTAACGATGGGCTAATTGCATGAAAATTGAGATAAATGCATGAAAAATTGTGGAAAAATCATGAAATGAATGGGAATGTGATATATAGCATGAGAATATAGATATCTTGCGGTTAGGATTGATATTTGTGGGGAAAATGCAATTTTGGGGTTGAAGGATACAGTAGCCGTTCTGGAGCCCCTTCCCCTTATGATTTTCGTATGAACTGTGTGGTGTATGGAATCGTGAATGGTTTGAGGAGTTTTGAAGTAGACTCAAGGGTCTACACCCCATGATTTATTGATGATTTATGATGGGTGTTTGGGAGGTCCGATCGAGACTCCCACCTTGGGTGATTTCCGCCATTTAGAACAGGGGAGGTGCCCTAGTTTCGGGCGATTCGGCATACCGAATCTCTGTCAGATTAGCCAGATATCTGATATCGGTAGACCAAAAACACCCGATCGACCGATTCAGGGGTTTTCGGTGTACCGAACCAGGGATCTTTGGTATACCGAACCTGAGATTCGGTCTATCGTTTTTGTCCTGAACTTGGTATGAATAAATATGGATTTAAATGAAGGATAAATGGTTTTAATGGTATGTTGAGTATATGTTAAAGATGTTTTCCCCATATAATGACATGGAGGGATGTGGATCCAAAATAAATAGATTTGGACGTGATTTTGGGTTTTAATCCCATAAATGAATGAAAAGGATGATTTTGTGTGGTTTTGGGCATGAGACCCAATTTATGATTTTAAGCATGGTTTTCATGGCTTGAGTTGGGACCCCTAGTGGAGGGTCAGGTGTTGCAAGGAAATAGAGTCCTGCAACGAAAAGAATGAAATGGAAAATGGTTTGAAAAGAAAGTTTAAAGAGTTTTTAAATGGAACACTAATAATGTGGTTGCCGAGCTTGAGACGGTGTAGGCTGAGCCTAGGTTTTTATACCTAGTTGTTCGGGTCGCCGACGGTGTAGGCTGAGCCTGGGTCGTTGTACCTAGTTGTTCAGGTCACCGAGCTCATGACAGTGTAGGCTGAGCCTAGGTTTTTGAGCCTAGTTGTTCAGGTCACCGACGGTGTATGCTGAGCCTGGGTCATTGGACCTAATTGTTCGTGTCACCGATGGGGCGTTAGACAGAGACATATCCCGATGCATATATGATAATGAACTGAGGCCGGTTGGCCGGGGCGGTGACATCCCGCATGGGGAATTTCACCACGGTAGTGCAGGAAGGTAGGGGAAGGATGTCCTCACCTACTGCTTGTGCGCCTGGTTACCCCTGATCAAGGTAACAATAGTAAAGAAAAGTGGAAATGAATAAAGAAAAAGAAATGTGGTTTGGTCAGGATTGGACTTATGAATAGTCCTAAAATCCTGAAATGAAATGATGATGGTGTTTTTACCAGTTGCCAGCCTGTATCTATGATTTGGTTTTGAGCCCGTGAGGCACTGTGTTTTAGGCTGGATCTAGTCAAAAATGTGAATTTGAAAATGTGACTTTGGGGAAGAAATCTCAAGTATTGAAAATGATATGTTTTGGAAAATGAATTCCAATGGTTTTAAAAGGAAATGCAAAGATATGGTTTTGAAAGAAAAGGTGGTTTTGGGATGAGTTTCCAAATGTTTTGAGGAAAGAAAAGAAACATAGCTTTTGAAAAGAGCATGGATTTGGGATTGAATTCCCAAATGATTTCCAGTAAAAGGAAAGAGGATTTTCAAAAGAAAACCACGTTTTGAAAAATAAAAGAATGAGTTTTCATGGTTTTGTCGAGATTTTGTGGTTTGTATGTTTAGGGCGCGTACTGGGTGACTTAGATGTCACTCACATGTGCTTATTTGGTTTTCAGGTGCAGGCCGCGTGCAGCTAACCGCACATTGTGATCCTGAAGGTGAGCCTTAGTTACTGTTATTTAATGTTTCTATAATTAGTGTAATTATGCTTGATACTGTGTTTTGGTAGCGTGCCCAGGATCAAGGTGTTACAACTCCATAGATGATGGAAATAGTGTGATCGCCACTCTCAGTTAGCTTTCGCTGGCCCTTGAGACGCCTTGGGGAGATGTTGTAGTTGCAGATTCAACTACCTTAGGACAACTTTAGCATTGCTTAAGGATGCCAGTGCAGACGAGCTCCTTCTTTTTCTTCTTCTTTTCCTTGCAAAACAATGTTAAAGTAAAAATGTGGATCAATAAAGTGTAGCAAGTGGCTCAACAAAATAGATTATAAGCATAAAATTGAAAAGGAAAGATACTTACCCGAGGGGTTTTATCCCCCTGGTTGCAACTAAATGTGTATGCCTAGCTACAATATGCAAAGTATGCGAGAAAGAAAACATGCAAAATAAAAACTCCCTTTTGTTTATGATGCGTATGCAGGATGCAAGATGTCGACGTGATGTGGTCGGAATCGATGAAAATGTTTAAGCTTAGAACCTCACTACTCTCTCTCTTTCAGTTTTTTTGTCTCTCCGAAATTATCCCTCTTCTCCAAAAAATCTCGATTTTCTCCAAATGCTCCCCCTCAAAATTTTGGTCCCTGAAATTCTCTCCCCTCCATGTCCTTTAAAATTCTTGTCCCCCTCAAAGGTTGGGCGTACCCCTCTATTTATAGGGGGACGGGAGAACCTTTAAAAGGCCGAATGATTCGAAATTAGCGAGAGTGTACAACTGCCATCAAAAATTTCCAAATAAGAAGTGTTATACACTATAAACTAGGCGTTAAATGAAAGACGCCCAGAACTGGGCTTTCTATGCACTTTCGATGTTAGCTACCAACCAAGAGCTTTTAATCCTCAATTAATGGCTAATTAAGATTTGATTAATCCCTAATTACACAATCACGCAATTAAGGGATGCTCAAACAAGGTAAGGATTCAAAAGATCAAATTTTGCCAACTAAGGACAGAAGGCCGATGCGGAGGACCTGGGATGCAGGCGTAGAACGCTCCAAAATAGGCGTTTAATGTAGAACGCCTAGTAACGAGCGTTCAACACCCTCCTCAGCAAACTTTCAAATTTTGGCTCGGAGATTTGAAATCCGAAATTGGTGGCAATGATAGGTAACCTTACCAACAAGAAAGGCAAGCATCCTCATTGGATACAGAAGGATTATCAAGTCTTGATAAGGAAAAAAGGCCAGAATGGGAAGGGAATCCTCAAGAAGTTGTAGAACGCCCTTTTTGCATTGTTCAAAGTAGAACACCAAAGTTTGGGCGTTCAACATAAAATGCCCAATTGGAAACATTCTACACCAGGAATAGGACGTCTTAAGCCATATGCAAATGCAATGCGACTCTATAAGGGACTGGGGAGTGTCAAAACGGGATATCTACATTAATCAGGCACACAAGCAGTAGATGAGGACACCATTTCCCCTACCTCCCTGTGCGGGATGACACCATCCCAGCCCACAGGCCTTAATTTCATTTCATATGTTTGGAGATACGCCTTTTCCTGATGTCCCATCGGTGACCCAAACACCTAGGTTTATACACCCATGCTCAACCTACACTGTCTCAAAACTCGATAACCGTGATCGTATCTGACAATTGATTCCATATCAATTTGCTAGATACCAACCCCTCGTGGTTCCACACTAGCAACTACGGTCGTATTTGACAATTGGTTTCATTAGAGTCTACTCTTACCACATTGCCAATACCAACCCCTCGTGGCTTTAGAATACGTTATCATTTTCATTTCAAAACTCTTAGGTTTCGTATTTGACAATTGGTTTCATTAGAGTCTACTCTTACCACATTGCCGATACCAACCCCTCGTGGCTTTAGAACACATTATCATTTTCTTTTCAAAACTCTTGGGTTTTCTTTTCAAAACCATTACTCATTCTCTTTCCATTACGGGAAGTCACTTCCATGCAACTCTGACCCTTCATTTGTGTCCCAAACTCAAAATCATATAAAACTATACATTCATATTCATTATTGGGTCTCATGCCCAAAAATCACATCAAACCAAGCATTTATCAATTTCTTTCCATTTTTGGGGCCTTAAGCCCAAAATCATATTCAATTTTTATTTATTAAATGTCATATTCTTCCATGTCCTCCACACGGGGAATACCGCATTAATACATGTCCATTATTCAGTTAAAACACCTATTTTTATTTTTCATACTCATTATCCATATGGATCAGGGGCCTGGTTTGGCAGACCGAACCAGATTGACATATAGAATTGGGCATCAGACACCCAAAATGGTCGACCAAAACTTGGGATTTGGTCGTTTGATAATCCCTACTTTGGTCGACCAAAATCTCCTAAAATGGAAGATCGAGACTTTTTTGTCTACCAAATTCAGGGCTTTGGTTGAAAACTAACAACAAAATGGTATGCTTAACCCAATTCGGCATACCGAAGTGCTTGTTTCCAGAAAACTTCTCCTGAGCCCTAGCCATCCATTTGTTGGAATTGGGACCTCTGACGGACCCATTTCTGACCAACCACAAATCTCACTAAAATCACCAAATGTAGATTTCTAAGTCTCCTACCATTTGGGACAAACATCACTCAAATCCATTCATCATAGTTCTTGAAATAAAATCAAAACCAACAAGAGCGTAAAACACATAACATGGAATATCATTCATAGAAATCCATAAAATTCATCCTAACCACAGGATTTCTACACATTCATGTCATTCACCTCATTTCCATTATTTTCCATGATTTTACATGCATTTTTCATGATTTTCACCCATTTAACTCATAATACTTTATTAACCAAACGAGTGAGAAGGAAGGGGTTGTGTACCTCATTGGGATTTGTAGCGACCTACCCACACTTTGACGAGCTCTCCCCTTCCTCATGACACACCTCTAGCCCTTAGTGCAGCACCTCTGGTAGAACTCTCTCTCTGGTTTCACTCGTTTCCCCTTCTCTCTTCTTGCACCTCTCCCCCGATGCTAGTGCCTCTGCCCTCTTCTCCTCCTCTCCTCTTATCTTCTTGCCTCTCCATAAATCTCATAGACTCATCCACCCCCATCACCTTAGGCGAGCAAGGGACGAAGTAGAGTCGGCCAGCTACACGCGTAGGCGCCTGTGAGGAGAGAAAAGAGAAGAAGAAGATGATGACATGTGGTAAAACAATGGCACTGTACTTGGGTTGATCGGGGTCCAACCTGGGTCCCACACATACAGACACAATACAAAAACCACATAACCAGGGAAACTACAACTCAAGCCACACTTGAGACAAAAAGCACACGGTCACCAAAATATCAGATCATCTATTAATAAACCATATTCAAATATTACAATTAATTTTGTGGTTTACATTAATTGGATAATTGGACCCAGATGTTACAGATAAATTGCATTCACGTGTCAGTCTGCTCTAAATGACAAGCCAAATTCTTGAGCTATCTCAGTATATAAATCAAAGTAGGTAATGATGGAAGAACCTTAATATTTAGGGTCATGCATTGCATGTCAAAACCATCCCCTACATTTCCATCAGCATGCATCCAAGCATAAGCATATTATATTAGATCATATTGTATTTTGAGTGGTCATCAGAGCCAAGCGTCTCCAATCTCTTCAATCCCTTTTTTAGGATTTCATCACCTAAGTGTCGGTTATCCACTTCATACCTCCTCGCTATGGTGTCAGTTGTCTTGTATTCTTTCAATTTGACCACCTTGGATTACGCCTGAGGCAATGCCCTTCAATTTGACCCATCTAGTTATGCCTAAGGAAGTGTCCTTTTAGTCTGGCTCCTCAGATTATGCTTAAGGCAGTGCCCCTCCAATTTGACTTATTGGGTTATGCCCGAGGAAGTGTCCTTTTCAATCTGGCCCCTCAGGTTACGCCTGCGGCAGTATCCTATCAGTTTGGCCCCTCGGGTTACGTTTGAGGAAGTACCCTTTTAGTTTGGCTCCTCAGGTTTCACCTGAGGCAATGCCCTTCAATTTGACCCCTCGGGTTATGCCTGAGGAAGTGTCCTTTTAGTCTGGCCCCTCAGGTTACGCCTGAGGTAGTGCACCTTCCAATTTGACCCATTAGGTTACACCTAAGGATGTGTCCTTCTAATCTGGCCCCTCAGGTTACGCCTAAGGCAGTGCCCTTTTTGTATAACACCTTGGGTTATGCTTGAGAAAGTGACCTTTTAGTTTGACCCCTTAGGTTACGCCTGAGGAAGTACCCTTTTAGCTTGGCACCTCTGGTTATGCCTGAGGCAGTGTCCTTCAATTTGACCCCTCAGGTTATGCCTAAGGAAGTGTCCTTTTAGTTTGGCTCCATAGGTTATGTCTGAGGCAGTGTCCCTTCCAATTTGATCCCTTGGGTTATACCTGAGGAAGTGTTCTTTCAATCTTGGTCCCTCAAGTTGCGACTGAGGCAGAGTCCTTTCAGTTTGGCTGCTCGAGTTACGCTTGAGGAAGTGCCCTTTCAGTTTGGTACCTCAGGTTAGGCTTGAGGCAATGCCCTTCAATTTGAGCACCCCTCAGGTTACACTTGAGGCAGTGCCCTTTACATTTGACTACCTCGAGTTACATTCAAGGCCTTGTTCTTCAATTTGACCCCTTGAGTTACACTTGAGGATGTGTCCTTCTAAATTGGCTGCATAGGTTACGCGTGAGGTAGTTCTCTTTTAGTTTAACCCCTTGGGTTGAGCTTGAGGAAGCGTCCTTTCAGTTTGGCCCCTCAGGTTATGTTGGGAAAGGTGCCCTTCCAGTTTGACCTCTCGAGTTATACCCAAGTATGTGTCCTTTCAATCTAGCCCCTCCGGTTATGCCTGAGGTAGTGCCCTTTCAGTTTGACCCCTTGGGTTGCACTTGAGGAAGCATTCTTGCAGTTTGGACCCTTAGGTTATGCTTGAGGAAGTGTTCTTGCAGTTTGGCATATTGGGTTATGCCTGAGGAAGTGTCCTTTTAGTTTGACCCCTCAGGTTACGTTTAAGGATGTGCTTTTTCAATTTGTCCCCTTAAGTTATGCCTGAGGCAGTGCTCTTTATGTTTGGCCCATCGGGTCATGTCTAAGGACGTGTCCTTTTAGTTTAGCCCCTCAAGTTACATCTGAGGCAGTGCCCTTTCAGTTTGGTCCCTCAAGTTATGCCTGAGGACGTGTCCTTTAAATTTGGACACCTCAAGTTACACCCAAGGTCTTGTCCTTCAATTTGACCTCTTGGGTTACGCTTGAGGATGTGTCCCTTCATCCTGGCCCCTCATGTCAGTGTTCCTTCAATTTGACTCCTTAAGTTATGCCTGAGGCAGTGTCCTTCAATTTGATCCCCTTGGGTTACGTCCAAGGCCATGTCTCTCAAACCAAAATTCCCAAGTATTGGATCCTTTATCCAGCTCGATCCTTATGTAGATCAAAATCCCAGTTCAAATAAAAATCCTCAAGTGTTGGATCCTTTATTTAGCTCGATCTCTTATCCAGCGTGGAGGCAATAGGTGTTGGATCTCATCCTCCTTCTAGCTTGGTTTCATACCCATGTGTTGGTCCTTCCCAAAGGTTTGAGTGTTGGATCCCTTATCCAGTCGATCTCTTATCCAGCCTGTGGCAGTAGGTGTTGGATCTCCTTCCTCCTTTTTTAAAAACCCCTTGAGTTGTGCCACATGGGAATATCGTCAAGTCTTGAAGTTAGTTTCATGCCGAAATCATCTTCAAGGAAGGGCAATCTGTAGATATCCCATTTTGGCACTCCTTTTTTTATATAGCATGTTTCATTCATTCATAGAAGCCTTTTACTCAACCCAAATACTCTTTAAAGGCTCGTTTGCAAATTCAGGCCGTTGAACGTTATATTCTAAGTGTACAACATTATACACATGATTTATAACATTGTAGACACCCCATATGCTTGCAGTGGAACCTTAAACTCCAAAACTAACCTAAATCAAATTTTAAATTCAAAAATCTAACTCCAAACCCTAAAATTAGTTTTAAACCCTAATCCAAACCCTAAACCCTAGGTTAAACCCTAAACTAAACTCAAAACCCTAAAATTAGCTCAAAACCCTAATCTAAACCCTAAACCCTAAACTAAACTCAAAACCCTAATCCAAATCCTAAACCCTAGGTTAAACCCTAAATTACATTCAAAACCCTAATCCAAGTCCTAAAATCCTAGAAAAACGATAAAAAAACAAAAAAAACCATAAAACCCTAAATAAACCATAAAAATATTAAAAAACCCTAAAAAAAAAAATCCTAAAACCAAGGTGAAACCCTAAGTCAAACCATAAACCATAAGTCAAACCCTAATGTCAAACCCTAACAACCTAACTAACTTCCACTCCCTCATAACTACTTTAACAAACTCATGTAACAAACTAAACTCTCTAACTAACTCCCACTCCAACATAATAACCTCTAACCACCTATAACAACCTCTAACTACTTAAACAAAATCTAACAACTTCCCACTTAATCTAACAGCTTCTAACTAATCACAATAGCCTATAACCACCATGGCAAGCCTATTAATAACCCCTATTTGCAAGTGAGAGGGGGTTGTTGGAAAATTTGAGAGGAGAGCCCCCCAAAGCTTTTTCCTCCCAACCAGAGCAACCAAAGTGGTCCAGGAGCAAGGAGGAAGCTCGTGAAAGAGAGAAATCAGAGTTTCCAGCCATCTCCGGTGAGCTTCGGCGGCCTCCAGCGAGCTCCGATGGCCAAGGTTATTGCTAGTCTAGGTATGCCCTCCACAAGCCTCAATTTCTCTAAATTTTAGCTTCACTGGCCTCCCTCTTCCTTCCCCGAGTGATTCCAGTAGAGCCAGAGGCTTTCTCTAGTTGGAATCGAGTTTCCAGGCGTCGCCGGGGCTATTTTCCGACGACCTAGGTGGGGGCACGATTCCAGAGCTCGATTCGTGCCCCATGGTGCTTGATCCTCCTTCTTTGAGGTCCCTCTTGCTTCTCCAATCCCTGGTGCGCCATTTTGCTGCCTCCCTAAGCCTCCAGTAGAAGATCGCCGAAGTCGTGTGTCGTTGCCGTCACCAGAGAAGATGACTGGTAACGACGACGGACCACGCGCTTGCAACCCCTCCTTGCCTCTCCGAGCCTTCAACAACGTTCCATGGCATGCCCCCTGTAGACACCCCGATTTTGAGGTAACCCAGGAATGAGTGTCCATATGTTGCTTTGGATGCGATCAGCCCTTAAACCGAGCCCCAAACCCATTAGCCAGAGCCCAAATCAGACATTTGTGAGCAGGGCTGGCGCACCAA
>JAMKQA010063520.1:0-11385 GCA_024699735.1 Posidonia australis | reverse complement strand
GCCCACACCGGCCAAAACCACAACTGGAGCTCTACTAGCCAAAAACCACAAGCAAAGGTCCTCAATGGCTAAAACCACATACAGTGAGTCGGGAAGCCTGACGTCAGGCAACCAAATTTTGGCCACATGCAGCCCATCACGGAGAGACCACAACCTTCTGCACTGCCACGGTGACGGCCACCCTATGTAAGAGCGTTCACCGTCCCACCATTTGCCCTCTCTGGAGAACCCTCAAAAAGCCAACCCCTCCCTCAGAAGCCTGTCCTGTCTCTTAGGATGGTACCAGCTACGGGGCACGTGTCCCACTCGCACTGGCCACCAAATAGTACACCTCTTCATGGCGTCCTCCACACGGTGCTCAGGAGGGAGTGTCATACCTCCACACCCGACGACACCTGAGCCTCAGTGCTCACAATGATAGTAGAAGTATCATACCTCCCCGTCATGCCACAAGACACCTCACTCGCGGACCACAACGCTAGCCTCGAGACGACAGTCAAAAAGTCTCATACCTCCAGAACCTGACATCCCTCAGCCTCGAGTATCTCGGCCCCCAACCTTGACTAGGGTGTCACACTCGACCACCTGAGAATGTCGTCACATTCCCTGATCCTGACGACACGGTTCCACACTGTCTCGGCCCGTACACAGAAAACCTGGAAAACCATTTTTCCAAAACAGGCCAACTATCTCTTTGAAATCCACTTTCCAAAACCATTTTATATCTTTGGAAACTTTTCCAAAACCTCGGCAAAATGGCACATCAGGTGTCTCGAGGGACCAGCATTGACGGCCCACAATCCCATCTCAATGGGACAATACAAATCAATATGGAAAACCACTGCATTAAAATATATTTTCCAAAAATCCAGGAAAAACCCCAAAAATGCCCTAGCATACTTGCACATGTGGAGCGCACGTCTGGTCAGTGCCCCTAGCACTTTCGTCTAAACGCCAACAGAACCTTGACCAGGGGCCAGAACCACTGTTGAACCCGCACAATCAGCCCGCGCCCCTAGTTTGCTGTCAGAATTTTGACACCTATAGTAGGGCACCCAAAAATCGCCTGAAGTGGGAGCTCCAATTGGACCCCCAAACAATCACCAAAAATCTCGAATAAAACATATGTGGTAAACCCTCGAGTCTACTCGAAAACCCAATAAATAAAATTGAAATCCATTCACCATGCATCAAGATACAAAATCGCAATGGCATAAGAGTCAAAATGACCCAAATCTCAACCACCAACATAAATACCCATAAAAACCACAATAAATTCCCAAAAAATCTAAAACATTAAATTTAGCCTAGATTACATGCATCCTAGGCATTTCCACCATTTTACTTGATTTCTACACATTAAATTGGGGATACGTACCTGAAACGAGCTCCGACGTCCCTCCGACCGACTCCGGTGAACTCGGGCAACCCGGCACGTCCACTGCCACTCCATGACCTCAAGGACGTTGCTCCAAAGCTTCCTAGGCCGCCACTAGCAACCTTAGTGCCTCCATTTCTCTCCCTCTCTTTCTCTCTCTCCGTCTACTCATGAAACAAAGGAAATAGGGGAGGATGGGTGGAAGGAAAAGGGGTGGGGAAGGGAGAACTGTGAGGAGGAAGGGAAGGGAAGGTGGGGAAGGAGAGGTGCACGTTCGAGGAGGAGGTGAAAAAGGAAAAAGGAAGAAGGAGAAGACGACGACGAACGACAGAGGAGTGCGATGCGGACGGCTTATAAAGCCTACGCACGCAGTAGCTGGGAGCGTGCTCACTTGCACGTCTCAGCCATCGGCACGTTGCACAAGCACATCAGCCACTCCGCCCAACCACCAACCACAACAAACAACCCATGAACGCGGGCCCTACGCGGACCCACACATAGGCCCACAAGTACAATGCCACAATGCACTGTGCCAACCACGCACAGGGACACCATAGAAGCCAGCCCTTGAGGCCCAAGCCCAAAAGCACAAAACCACACAACAGGCTTCAGAACAGTAAGGCCCGTCCAGGAAAAATTCATTAAAATGTAAATAATTACAAAATGAATTTTATGGGTGTTACATTTTAACCACCTTAAAAGAAGATTTTGCCCCTTAAATCACTAAGCGAAAAGGTACGAGTACTGGCTAGGATGGCTTCCTCATGTTCCCACGTGGCCTTTTTGGCTCCATGATGCCGCCACCACACCAAGACCAGCGGAATCACCTTATTCCGCAGCACCTGCTCCTTGTGGTTAATAATATGGACGGCATCCTCCACAAAGGACAGATCTTCCTGGAGCTTTCTAGCTGAACTGGAATCACATAAGATGCATCAGCTAGGCACTTCCTCAGCATGGAGACATAGAGTACGTCGTGCACAGATGACATCTCTAGTGGTAGATCCAACTGATAAGCGACCTCACCAATCCTCTGGATAATCTGGTACGGGCCAATATAGCAAGGATTCAGCTTGCCACACTTCCCGAACCTCATGACACCCTTGGTTGGTGACATCTTCAGGAACACATAGTCTCCCACCAGAAATTCCAATGGTCTCCGCCTCCTATCGACATAGCTCTTTTGCCGACTCTATGCAACCAACAGCTTGCTACAGATCAAATAAACCTTATCTGTATACAGCTGCACAAGCTCAAGACCAATCAACTGATGCTCGCCTACCTCGCTCCAGCAAACTAGCGATCTGCAGGGCCTACCATACAAAGCTTCGTACGGCACCATCCCGATGCTCGAGTGATAACTATTGTTGTAGGCGAACTCAATCAGTGGCAAATGGTCCTCCCAAATCCCTTAAAAGTCTAAGGCACATGCTCTAAGCATATCCTCCAGTGTCTGGATAGTTCTCTCTGTCTGACCATTTGACTGAGGATGAAATACTGTACTATAGTTGAGCACGGTGTCAAAGGCTTCCTGCAGAGTTCTCCAAAACCTTGAGGTGAACCTCGTGTCTCTGTCCTACACGATGGACACCGGAACACCATGCAACCTCACCACCTCTAGTACATACAACTCCGCTAGTTGATGCATCGGAAGCTTCACCCGAATGGCCAAGAAGTGAGCAAACTTGGTCAGCCGATCCATGATCACCCACACGGTGTCGTTCTTCCTTTGAGTCAGCGGCAAACCAGTCACGATGCCCATCAAGATGTACTTCCACTTCCACACAGGAATATCCAACAGCTGCAAGGTCGCTCTAGGTCTCTAGTGCTCTGCCTTGACCAACTAGCAGGTGGTACACCTCGCCACATGGTCAGCAACATCTCTCTTCATGCCAGGCCACCAAAAATTCTGCTTCAAGTCTCGGTGCATCTTCGTACTCCCAAGGTGAATAGTGTACCTAGACCGATGCTTCATCCAGCAACCTCTACCTGGCCTCCTCATGCTGGGGCACATACAGACGCATATCATACCTCAGTTCTCCATATGCCCCAATAGTGAAATGAGGCACTCCACCAGCCTCTAGCTTCTCAAACATAGCCTGAACAAAAGGATCCAGTTGCTGACTGACGACAATAAACTCTAACAACTTAGGACGAACAGACAAGTTGGCCACCCAGGCACCAACCGTTCCCCAAGCTTTCTGCTTCGGCCTGCAGCTCACCAGATCCTCCAACATGGTCCACTCCTTGACCATCAGGCTCACCATCATGTGCGTACGCCGACTTAGGGCATTGGTGACCACGTTAGCCTTGCCGGGATGGTAGGACAAGCTGAAATCATAGTCCTTCAAATACTCCACCCAACGGTGCTACCTTAGGTTGAGGTCCCTCTACGTGAAGATATACTTCAAGCTCTGATGATCGGTGAAGACCTCAAACTGCTCCCCATAGAGGTAGTATCGCCAAAGCTTGAGAGCGAACACTACGGCAGCCATCTCCAAATCATGGGTCGGGTAGTTCCTCTCATGATCCTTCAGCTGGCGCGAAGCATACGCGATAACGTTGCCATGCTACATCAGAATACACCCTACCCTAACACCACTAGCATCACTATACACAGTGAAGCCACCACTTCTAGAAGGCAGAGTCAACATAGGGGCAGAAACCAGACGAGACTTCAACTCTTGGAAACTCGCCTCACAATTCTAGTCCTAGCAAAAAGGAACTCCCTTCCTGGTCAACTCTGTCAGAGGCACGGCTATGGAGGAGAAATCCCTGATAAACCTCCTATAAGAGCCCACCAGACCCAAGAAACTCCTGATCTCTGACACTGTCCTGGGTTGCTCCCAACTGCTCACCGCCTCGACCTTGGCAGGATCCACTCTGATGCCTTCTCCAGAAATCAAATGGCCAAGGAACATAACTTCGCTCAACCAGAACTCACACTTAGAGAATTTGGCGTATAGTTGATGACGCCTCAGAGTATCCAAAACCATCCTCAGGTGCAAGGCGTGAGTCTCAACATCAAGGGAGTAGACCATCACATCATCAACAAAAACCATGCCAAACTGGTCCAGAAAAGGGCTGAAAATTGTATTCATCAAATCCATAAACGCAGCTGGTGCATTAGTCAAGCTGAAAGGCATGACTGTGAACTCGTAATGCCCGTACCGCGTCTGGAATGAAGTCTTCTGAATATTTGAGTCTCGTATCCTCAACTGGTCGTACCCTGACCTCAGATCAATCCTCGAGAACATGGATGCAGACTGCAATTGGTCGAATAGGTCATCAATGTGGGGCAAGGGATACTTGTTCATCATCGTGATCTGGTTCAACATCCGATAATTTATACACAGTCAAAGCGAACCATCCTTCTTGTGGTCAAACAAGACAGGCACTCCCCATAGAGACACACTCAGCATGATAAATCCCTTGTCCAACAACTCCAGCAACTGAGTCTCGAGCTCTCGCAACTCCGCTGGCACCATGCAATAGGGAGGCTTCGACAATGCACCAGAACCGGGGATCAATCAATCGAGAACTCTACTTCCCTGTGAGGTGGCATACCAGGCAAATCATTAGGGAAAACGTCAGGATATTCACAGACCACAGAGATATTTTGAACACTCAACTCAGGACAAGTGGAGGTAACTATACTAGCTAGATACCCCACGTAACCCCTGACCAAAGACTTATAAGCCTTCATAGCTGAAACGACAAGCTTAGGCTCACCCTGACACCCACCTTGCACAAAGAAAGACCCATCCTCAGGAGACCCAAAATAAACTCTCCTTCGAGCACAGTCGATCAAAGCGGACTGCTGTGCCAACCAGTCCATGCCGAGTATCACATCGTACTCCTGCATGTCCATCACGATCCGGCTGGCATCGAACTCTCTGCAATTCAGCGTCAAGTCAACAGATTGTAGATACTTCCATGCCAAATTGTGCTCCCCCAGCGGCGTCACCACTCTGAGCTGAAGGGCCAGTCTAACTGGTCTCTCTCCCAACTTCACCGTGAAAGACTCAGAGATAAAGGAGAAAGAACTCCCTGAGTCAAATAACACTTTGGCCATCCAACCAACCACAATAAAAGAACCAAATGGCCAAACAAAACAACACTACACATCCATACAATCAGGCAGATGTCCAGATTACAAGGAGATAACAACAAATCTCAGAGAGTTATAGAGCCTACTACTCATCCTTACCCTCAACAACATCTCTCGAAGACCCAGTGCTTGGAGCTACAATGGTAAACACCTGTCCCCTAGTCGGCTGCTGCGGTGCACTTCCTGCCTTCTTAGGCGGTTCTAGACAAGATCTCTGAACATGTCTCGCCTTTCCACCATATAACACACCACTGGAGCTGAGGTCGGCCTAGGTTGGGGACAATACGTAGCGATGTGGCCCACCTAACCACAGTTGAAGCATTGTCTCCCTCTAGGAGCACTGGACCCTGTTTGACTGAGGCCAGCTCCACTACCCCGAGCAAAACTCTGCCAGCCCGTAGAGGAAACACTGGATCTTGCCTCATGCTTCTCTTCAAGGCTACCTGAACTACTGGCACTTGGAAGACCGGAGAAAGAGAACCGGGAGATAAAAGAAGACTTACCTTTTCCTTTGGGATGACTCTCCAAAAAATTCTGATGCTCTGCCTCAAAGCGATAAGCCATCCCAACCATGTCCTCCATAGTTTGGCACCGACAGCTCATCACCTTCACCCACAGCCCTGGGTTCAAGCCGTCCAGAAACCTTTGTGCCCGCTCCTCCTCAGACTCATATGCAGGAGCAAAGTGTTCCAGCTTGGCGAACTCAGTCTCATACTTGAGCACCGACATCGTGCCCTGTTCCAGACTTCGGAAATCTCGGCGAAGCTGCTCCTTCACATGAGCAGGAAAATACTTATCATAGAAGGCCACCTTGAAATCCTTCCACTGGATGCTAATAGTGACTGAGTCTGGGAACTTCAACCGCCTCACAGACTTTCACCACCTATCTGCCTCACCATCCAGCAGATAAGTTGCCAACTGCACCCAATGCTCCTCCAGACATGCCATGCTCTCCAACATCTTCACCACCTTCTCCAACCAAGCCTCACTCTCCTCAGCACTGACCTTGCCCTTGAACGATAGTGGATGAAGCTTCGTGAACTGGTTCAGCCATGAGTCACCCAATGACTCACTAGCACAACTCTTGCTGAACGCGTGACAGATCTCATGTGCTAAACTCTTCAGTTCCGCACAAACCGCCTTCCATCCGCCTATGTCCTCTCTGAGCTCGGTCTCCTCGATAGGGGCCTTGCTTTACGACCACGACAAGGCATCTTGTTGGAGAAAAGCAAAGTACCTGCACCATAAACAAAACAACAATCAGAAAACCATGGCGAAAAATCAGGTGCAGACTCTACCATGCATGCAAAACCTATGGAGTCTCTATACTAGACACCCTACGTGTAGTGCAACCTAGTGAACCTGGAGCTCTGATACCAAAATCGTAACACCCTAAAATTTCCACAATAATTTAAAACAAATTAAATTACAGGAAAATTAAAGCCAAACAAAAAATATCAAACTACCAGGAACCTGTGTGTTCGGCTAGGAGACGCCGATCTATATGCACTACGCTAAACCAACTACATGTTTGCACCTGTAAACCAAAACCACAAGGAAAACGCATGAGTGACAGGAGTCACCCAGTACACACCCCGAAAAACCATGGAAAACCAAACTATACTTAATTTTTCATTTTAAATTCATTTCACAAACCATTTTCTCAAACCTCACAAACTAGGCCCACACCGACCAAAACCACAACTGGGGCTCTACTAGCCCAAAACCACAAGCAAAGGTCCTTAATGGCCAAAACCACACACAATGAGTCGGGAAGCCTGGCGCTAGGCAACCAAACTCTGGCCATACGTAGTCCACCGTGGAGCGACCACGACCTTCTGTACCGCCACGGTGACAGCCACCCTATGTAGGAGCGTTCACCTACCCCCGATTCTCCCTCTCTGGAGAACCCTCAAAAAGCCAACCCCTCCCTGGGAAGGCTGTCCTATCTCTTAGGACACTACCAGCTACAGGGCACGTGTCCCACCTGCACTGGCCACCACAGGGTTTGCCTCCTCACGACGTCCTCCACTAGGTGCTCAGGAGGGAGTGTCATACGTCCACACCCGACGACACCTGAGCCTCAACACTCACGGCGACAACAAGTGTATCATACCTCCCCATCATACCACAAGACACCTCAACCATAGCCTCGAGACAACAGTCAAAGAGTCTCATACCTCTAGAACCCGACGTCCCTTAGCCTTGGGTATCTCGGTCCCCAACCTCGACCTGGGTGTCACGCCCGACCACCTGAGAATGTCGTCACATTCCCTAGTCCCGACGACACAGTCCCACATTATCTTGGTCCGCACACAGAAAACCTGGAAAACCATTTTTCCAAAGCAAGCCAACTATCTCCTTGAAATCCAGTTTCCACAACCATTTGATATCTTTGAAAACTCTTCCAAAACCTTGGCAAAATGGCACATCAAGTGTCCCAAGGGACCACCACTGACGACACACAATCCCATCTCAATCAGACAATACAAACCAATCTAGAAAATCACTGCATTAAAATATAGTGAGGAGGAAGGGAAGGGAGAAGAGTGAGGAGGAAGGGAAGGGAAGGTGGGGAAGGAGAGGTGCATGTCCAAGGAGGAGGAGAAAAAGGAAAAAGGAAGAAGGAGAAGACAACGACGAGCAAAGAAGGACAGCAGTACGGGCAGCTTATAAAGCCTGTGCACGCAATAGCTGGGAGCGTGCTCACTAGCACATCTCAGCCACTGGCACCCCGCACGAGCACACCGGCTACTCTGGCCAACCACCAGCCACAACGAAAGGCCCACGAACGTGGGCCCCATGCGGACCCACACCCGGGCCCACAAGCACAGTGCCACTATGCACAATGCCAACCTATGACATCTGGGCCTGATTATCTATTTTTACTTGTAAACCATGTAATTAATTGCAATATTGTATAAATGGTTTATTAATGGATAATCTATTATTTCTTGGATGTGTGAGCTTGTGGTTGGCTTTCTGTGCACTTGCTTGTGATTTGGGACCAATGTGGGGTCCGATCTGAGAATGCACAGTTACCTCGGTTTGCATGCTTGTCTTTTCTTCTTTCTTCCTTTCTTTTTCTCTCTCTCTTTTCTCTCCCCACAGGCATACGTCCTCTTCTTCTTCCTCCTCACCCTCACCCACACCCGTGCCACGAACGACAGCGCCTGTGCTTCCCCGTCCCCTCCGACGGGATGGAGGGCTGGCGGCTTGCGGGAGGAGGAGGAGATATAGAGAGGAGAGGAGATCGAGTGGAGGAGGAGGCGATGAAGGGAGAGACGAGCTGGGAAGAAGAGAAAGAAGAAGAAGGAGCATCCGCTGGAGGCCGAGGTTCGTCGAAGTTTGTCTGGGGCACGAGGAGGCTCGCCGGAGTGTAGGAGGATCTCCGGGGTGCCATCGGAGGTACGTGACCTCTATCCCTCCTCGTTTTCTTTTGGTTTGAATAAATGGGTAAAATGCATGAAAATGACGAACAATGTATGAAAAATTGTAGAAAAATAGTTGGAATGATGGAAATGTGATTAATGATGTGAATGTGTAGAGATCATGCTAAGTTGTATGAATTTCGTGGATTTTTGGTAGAGAAATGCCTTAAATGTTTTAAGGTTTAACTCTGAGCATGTTCTCTTTGAGAATTTATATCTCCTTGTATGGTTAGTGAAATCATGAAATGATTGAGGGGTTTGGAAGTAGACTTAAGGGTCTACGCCCCATGAATTATTGGAAAATTTTGATGTGTGTTTGGGGGGGTCCGATTGAGACTCCCACCTTCGACGATTTCCACCGTTCGGAGCAGGGGAGGTGCCCTGGTTTCGAGCGATTCAACATGCCGAATTGAATTCGGCATACCGAATCTCTATCAGATTAAGCCAGGATACCTGGTTTCGGCAAGTCGAAATCATCCGATCAACCGAACCAGGGGTTTTCGGTATACAGAAAATATTCAGTGTACCGAACCAGAGATTTTCGGTATACAGAACTTGAAATTCAGTCTACCGATTTTACCCTAGCCTTGATATATACAATGTGATTATAAAATGGAAAAGAAAGGTTTTAAATGGACCTTTAGCACATGTAAATGATGTTTTCCCTATGTAAATGACATGGAGGAGTATGGAACCCAAATAAGTAGATTTGGGCATGGTTTTGGGTTTTAGATCCTATAAATGAACAAAAAGGTTGATTTTGTGTGGTTTTTGGGCATGAGACCCAATTATGATCTTAAAGCACATGGTTTTTCATGAGTTGAGTTGGGACCCTAGTGGAGGGTCAAGTGTTGCTTGGAAATAGATTCCTACAACGAAAAGAATGAAATGGAAATGGTTTTGAAAGAAAAGCTTAAAGAGTTTTGATAATGAAACACTAATAATGTGTTAGGGAACCACGGGGGTTGGTGTCGACAACGTGGTAGGAGTATGAGGCTCCAATGAAATCAGTTGCCAGACACGACTGTGGTTGCCGAGCTTGGGTCGTGATACCTAGTTGTTCGGGTCACCGAGCTCGTGACTGTGTAGGCTGAGCCTAAGTTATTGAACCTAGTTGTTCGGGTCACCAACGGTGTAGGATGAGCCTAGGTCATTGTACCTATTTTCTCGGGTCACCGATGGGGCGTCAGACAAAGATGTATCCCCATGCATACATGAAAAAGGAAATTGAGGCCGATTGGCCGGGGCGGTGGCATCCCGCACGGGGAATTTCACCGTGGTAGTGTGGGGAGGCAGGGGAAATGTTGTCCTTGCTTACTGCTTGTGTGCTTGGTTACCCCTGATCAAGGTAACATCAGTAAAGAAAAAGTGGAAATGTAAAATAAGAAAGAAATGTGGTTTGACTAGGATTGGACTTGTGAATGGTCCTAAAATCATGAAATGGAATAAGGATGATGTTTTAAGCAGTTACCAGTCAGTATTTATGATTTTTTTTTGAGCCCGAGAGGCATTGTGTTCTAGGCTGGATCTAGTTAGAAATGTGAATTTGAAAGTGTGATTTTGGGAGGATATCCCAAGTATTGAAAAAGGGCATGTTTTGGAAAATGAATTCCAAAGGTTTTAATGCAAAGGTGTGTTTCTGAAAGAGAATGTGGTTTTGGAATAAGTTTCCAAATGTTTTGAGAAAAGATAAGAAACATGGCTTTTGAAAAGAGTATAAATTTGGGATTACATTCCCAAGTGGTTTCAAATAAAAAGAAAAGAGGATTTCCAAAAGAAAACCAACTTTGAAAATTAAAAGCGAAGTTTTAATGGTTTTACAGAGATTTCTGTGGTTTTGTGTGTTTAGGGTGCTGTAACCATGCCGGCGAGGAGATCCCGCAAAAGAATGCGAAATCGGTCGGCAAAATCACGTCGAAAAAAAGCAAAACAAAGGAGTCGCCCCCTAATCTATTATGGAAGACAAGGAAAACCATATACATGAAATATCATGCAAAGAAACAACAAAGACAAGTCTACGAAAAACCAGAATGCGGGTAAGGATCCCTGTTACGCACGAGGAAGGTGTTAGGCACCCTCGCACGCCCGATAAAATCGGTCTTCTATGATTTCTCCCATGAAATGTTGGCTTTTCAACCTCTTGCTATACGCCTAAGGGCGATATGCCATGCCATGCTAGGTGCCTTACGCTAATAGGTGCATGATGTGTGGGGTGTGTCCTATGCTCAGGAATATCACTCTTTTATCCTGGGTCAATCGCATAATGCAAGGATATTGCATAAGTGTAATCAAAGTTACATGATTCCGAGTGATTTATCATCATCGCTCTATATGCAAATGCAAATGCAAATAAAGCGATAAAACAGCAAAAACGATGCAAAGTGTGCCTTCCTAGTAAATCCAGGGGAAAAAACCAGGGAAAATGCGAAAGAAAACTGATCGAGAAAGCATGACAAAATCAAAGC
>JAMKQA010063519.1:0-11585 GCA_024699735.1 Posidonia australis | reverse complement strand
CATAGTAACCCCAGCTCCAATTGCAGCAGTTTCAGCTCTGACCACAGTAGTCCCAGTTCCAACTGTCACACCGGGAACAGCATCAGCCAATCACAACAGTTTCAACTACAACATTGGTCCCCGTGGCAGCCCCAACAGTCGTGTCAACTGCTGTACCAGCTTTCAAGTTCAGAATGGATGTAGCATAATCTTCTGGGAAAGCAAATGGTGGGATGGGGTAAGACTTAAAAATCTTCTCCCTGACCTTTTCCTATTGGCTAAAAATAAGAAAGCCTCTCTTCTCAAGACAATTGAGACCTTCAGAGTTGATTTTGGGAATTTATTTGCTAACCCTCATTTACAAACACTTAATAGAGAGGTTCAGGAGACCTTCTTTCAGACATTTTGTCTAACCTGAATCTCTGTCCTGAGATGATATCTTACAGTGGAATTCTACAAACCATATCTTTTCAGTGAAATCATGTTATAATTTTATAATCGATGGTGGACTTAGGTTCAGACATCATGAACCCATTTGGTGCAGTTGGGCCTCCTTGAAAATTAAAACTTTCTCTTGGCTGGTGCTCTTTGACAAAGTCTTGACTAAGGCAAATTTATGCAATAGGGGCTGGATTGGTCCTGTGAATTGTGTTTTTTGCAATACAAATATAGAAACTGTTACTCATCTATTCTTACGTTGCCATTTTGCTATTTCCATTTGGAGTGCATTTTCTCAAGGTCCTCTCTACCCTGCTGTGTTTTCTATTGATGATCTGTTTATATTCTCTCTTCCATTAAAACTAGCTCTGCCTATTAAAAGATGCTACACATTGTTCCAACTCATTCTGTGGGTTATATGGAAAGAAAGAAATAACTGGATTTTTAGAAGTGTTTGCAAAGGTTCCAGTATGTGTATTAATGAAATTATTACTCTTATTCATGGTTGCATAGCTGCTTTGGCTTCAAGTTTTGACAAGAACGATGCCCTCTGCTCTATCACCTCCTTCTAGCATACTCGCGACTCTGAGATTATGTCCACTGGTGTACCTACCTACAGGGATGCAGATCCTTCTAATCCCTGCCCTGCTCCAGTGGATGATCATTCTGTTGAGGACTAACGTCCTGTTAGTCTTGCCTTTCTTTCTTTTTAGATAATTCTATTTTTCTGGACATTTAAACTTTATTGGATGGCCTGTGTTGGCCGATATGTGGGTTATATGTTGCTTCATTTTGAATCGACAGTCTATATTTGGTGACTGTCTCAAACAATACTTTTTGTACTCTATTATTCTCCTGGTTGATTTGCCTGAGGGACTTATATATCACAGCTTACCGTTTACAAAAAAAAAATGAACTGCCTTACCTACACCATTGAAATAGACTCATGTCTAACTTCCAATTAATCCAGAGCAAGGAATTAATGCTTACATTTTTATTGCATTTTTCTCTTTTTTAATTATTATCTCATTTTATTATTTATATTATTTTTTTGTTTTGTATATCTTTTTTCTTCAAAATATTGTATGGCTCTTTTGCTTGCATTTTCTAAGCAAGAAAAGACGTGAGTACATTGTAAATGATAAATGGATTATGTTGGTCTATATCATTCTATATTAGTAACAGTAAGTCATTTAGTTGAGAATAAACTATTCTTTCTCCAATTTTTATTTTTATTTCTAGAAAACGTAAGTAGGTTGAGAAAGAAACTATACTTGCAGGTAGAAAGAGAAGTCCTTGCCCAACTGGAAGAAAAACAATCTTGAAAATCTCATCAATAATCTATTATTAATGTAATTTGAATACCTAACTCATTTATACAAGAAGACAATACAACCAATTAAACTATGAACACAATGAGTGTCCTTTTTCAACGGTGGCTACCATGAAGTTCCTTTTTAAGGGTATTTACATATATACCCTCCTTACACCATGAAATAACACATATGATCTCCTTATCACAAAACTATTTACAACCATACCCTTTAATTAGGTTTTTGGGATTTTTGTCGAATATATCCATGAAAAGACCAATTTATGATCCCTTTGAACCAAAACATGCATGTTGTTTGTCCACTCCCTTCGTACTCTTACCCAATCTAGGTTTTACTCAAATCTCGAATGAATATATAGCAATATATTCAAAGAAATTATGAACGCCGGTCAAAATAGTTTGTAGACACCGAACAATTATGGTGACCAAACCCAAGAAGTTAATAATTGCAATCCATAAAGTGATAAATACTTGGGCATGCACTTGTATAAACCCCCTATTTATCAATATAGTTTTTTTTTGTTAACGATTTAGATTTGTTTATGTCCCAGGAATCGAATCCGGGACCCATGACGAGTTTTTGCCTTCTCAAGTCACTGTGACAATGAGACATAAAAACATGGTATAACATTCATATTGTCTTTTAATATAAATTGAACTTAGACAACTCCCTAATCTCCTCTCGCTTTGACTCTAATATGAACTTAAAAAAATTATCCAAAGAATTTAATCCAATTAACCAAAGATATGGAGAATAAATTCAAATAGTTGTCACATATTTGAATTTAATATAGTGCTTTCACTAATTAATAAGGATAAAATTAAAATTTCAAAAACATCATACTAACCACAATCCTAAAAATAAGCTAAAATACTACACGTTTGAGTGTAAAATACTCAAATGAACTGTAGGTGAGAGCCATAATCAAAATATCAACAACCTGATTACCTAAAGGAAAAAACTTGGTTATCATATTTACCAAAGCAAGTGATAATCTAAAGCAACATTTTTTTTACTCTTATCAAAGGATCATGTGCAAAGCACTAATATTATCACAATATATGATTGAAAGTCCTTGTGCAATTCCCAAATCTCTAAGCAGAAAAGACAACCAAGTCAATTCAGCAATCTATAGAGAAGCCATTGAGCGCACTAGATTTGGAAACAACTAGTTGCTTCTTTGTGGACCAAGACACACAATTAGTACCAATAAATGTGCAATGCCCAGATGTTGATCACCTTGTTATTGGACAACCTAATCAAGGTCAAAATATCCCATTAATTCAAAAGAACCATTGTGTAGAATATGAACTTAAGATACATTTCACTAACTAAAGATGAGCAATTGCTAGGGATGACATATGTTGACAAACCATGTTAAGTGAGATTAGGTCTTGTAGTAAGATATTATAATGAGCCAACAATGCTTCTATAACCAATAGGATCAAGATACAATGTATCATTTACACACTTCCTAGATTTAAGATAAACAGGTGTAGACATTGGCTTATAGTCTTGCATCCTTGCTTTGATTAACATACCTTAAGCATATTTATTTAGCATAAAAATAATCTGTATGAAGTACAAGTAATTTCAATGCCTAGAAAATCGTGAATAAGACCCAAGTCTCTCATGGCAACCGTGATTCACAACTTTTGAATAAATTCACTAATATGTCATTCGCATATATACACAAGTATATCACATCAATTTCATCTGTCCAAATAAAAAGAGAAGAATCAGCAACACTACAATATGAGGTGCTTGCTTAAGACTATAAAGGACTTTATTCAATTTACACACATAATTGGATAATTCCATATCAATAAAATCTAGAGGTTGTTCCATGAAATTGACTCTAAAGATCATCATTCAAAAATACATTTTTAACATCAAAATGTTTAACCTACAACTTTGACGTAGTAGCTATAGTGACAACAACTTTAGTAGTCATAACTTTTATAATTGGTCGAAAAGTTCTAGAAAATCCACACCTTCTTCTTAAGAAAGTCCTTTTTCTACAAGTCTTGCCTTCAATCTTTCTAAAGACCATCTGCCTTTAATTTTGTTTTGTATACTCATTTACAACCAACAGTATTTTGATGAGGAGGTCTAGACACTAATTTCCATGTTTGATTCAATTGTAAGGCTTTTAATTCTTCTACCATAGCCTCAAACCACCCTCAATGTTTCAAAGTTGATACAATAGTAATCATTCTTACTTGTAGTAATCATACCACATACAGGAAGAATAAGTTGAGATGAATCCATTGTCATGTTATAATTAACTAAACCAACTTAATGTAGATGTTCTTCTGGTTGAACAACATTCTCCTGAAAAGTATTACGCAAATAGTTCATCTCAATATTTGAAGTTAAACCTTCCACATTCTTTAAGTTAACAACATATTTAGAATTAAACCTTCCACAATATTTGAAGTTAAACATATTCAGAATTTTTCCCTATAGTAGAATTAGAGAAAAGCCTTGCTAATTCCTTTGTATCCAACTCTAGTTTACCAACATCCATAGAATTAAACATTGACACGTATTGACGATGTTCACGTGTTGGACTCTAAATCGGTCGGCACGATTTACAAGTGTAAATTGAGAAATACCATACGTCGAAGTCAAACATCGAATTAGTTCAAAGTATCGATTGACTCGATGTATTTTTTATACTAAGATAGCGTTTCGTAATAATTATTTTCTACAACTTATTGAAAATAATCTCTTATGAAGAAAAGTTGAACCAAACACATAAAAACGCCAGCTTTTTTGTCATATGTAAAATACATCAAAAATGTTGAAAAAAAACTATGTGAGGTAATTTTTTAAAAAATGCTAGAATCTTTTTCATATGTTTCCTTTATTGTTCTCCTTAAAAATACAATATTACACAGAAACTCTCTCTTCTCTATCAATCTTTTTCTTTCTCTTCTTCTCTCTTCCCTCTGTTCCCAACTCTCCTTTCCATTCCTTCGTCCTCCCTATTCCGTAAACACCAGGTACACCTACTCTGGCTTGCTCACCACCTCAAACCCGACGTCCCTTGACACTGCCACCTTCCTCTTGGTCCTCGGTAGGGGGTTGCTATCATGGTCGTGGTACTTCGGGTCGATCTCGTCATTGGACAAGCGAAAGAGGCGGAACTGGTAGGGGCTACGAAGATTAACAAGGGAGAGGGAGAGGTTGCCAGAGCTGGAAGCGAGGTGGGTCAGGGAGGTAGAGAGGAAGAGGTAGCCGATGGAGTTGACATCGTTAGAGTCCGATGGGGAGTAGATCCTAACCCAATCGAGGTATGTCAGGGAGGAGAAGCCGGACCAGTGGATGTGGGCTTGGGATCCAGAGGTGGGGAGGGTTCTAGGGGTGACGGAGATGGAAATCAGGGATGAGACAGATTGGGGAGGGAGAGGAGGGTGAAGAGGAGGAGGAGGAGGAGAAAGAGGAGGAAGGGGATCTCCAGCGATTCAAATGGGGCCTCATTGGGGCCAAGGATCACAACCATTTGTTGCTCCATCAGATCCAATCGACGACTATGCATGGAAAGGAGAACAGACACAAGAGGGGAGGGAGAGGAATAAGAGGAAGAGGCAAACAACGAGGGTTTTGGCTTTGTATAATAAGAGACAATTTGGACATTTAATAAAAATTAATGACTTTTCATGTTTGTTCATCTAAATAAGATAATAAAGAACAAAAATAAGCTCTTATGAAGACCAGCTTAGAAAAAACTAGCTTTTCATTATAATCAGTTTACCTATAATCATTACCAAACACTACTTAAGTTTGAATAGTGTCGACAAATGCGTCCATTAAAATTGCCAATACGCACCAGAGTTCCTTTCCTTTCATTTGCTTCTTTCCTTTCATGAATTCCTAACTTCCTTTGCAATTCCTTTGTTTCTTTGCAATTCGATGGTTTGTTGCAAACATGAAGAGTCTTCTCTCCTTAATAATACTATAAAATCTATAAAATTAGTAAAATCAATATACTTAAATATATAATATTTCAAGATGGTAGTGCTACCCCTACCACTCTCACAAGGGGGGCATGCCTGTTCCCCCTATAACACCCCTTAGGCTCGTTGACTGAGCAACGAGACCCTATGGACTTTGCGAAGTGACAGCATTTGGGATGCTACTTAGTCAAACTCTACATTCCCAACATTTAAAGACCTTAGATCCAGCTTAGTTTGTGCATAATATCTCTAGTAAAGAAAACATAACCAACTAAAAATTCGGAAATATGTGTAATTAGGTGTTTTATAATACAACAACATATAAGGGCTCTCCATATCCAATGATTTAGATGGCAATATGTTTACCAGATAAACAGTAGTAGAAAAGTATTCCACCCAAAACTTCTTTGGAAGGCTTACTTCAAACATCATTGTCAAGCCAAGTTCAACTATATGTCTATGCCTTCTCTCAACTAAGCCATTCTGTTCTGGAGTGTGTGGACAAGAAACATTCTGAACTTTTCCATTATTCTACACATTAACATTCATATGCTCTCCTCCTCCATCACATTGAAAAGTCTAGATCTTTGAACTAAATTGATTCTCAACCATTTTGTGAAACAATACAAATCAATTGAAGAAATCTAACTTCAATTTTATTGGATAAAACCAAGTGAAATGAGTATAATCATACCAGTAGTACATGGTACAAGAATTTTTGATTTGAAGCCACTAGTGTCTTTCCCTACAGATCATAGTGTATCTTTTCAAAAGGAATAGAAGACCCATGACTAGAAACAAAAGGCAATTTTCTACTCTTACTAAGTAAACAACAACTACAAACACCTATATAGGAAGAGACAACATCTATGATGTTGAATAACACCTTGATGTGGATGCCCCAACCTTTTATGCATTGCTTTGCACTACTATCCCTTTGTCTATTTGAAAACAAAGCCAACAAGTTCTTTGCATTAAGAGTGTACATATCACCTCTCCTACTACCCATAGCCAGGATTCTGTGATTCTGCAAACCCTTTATATAAAGTACATCTCTTTTAATAACAAAGTAACAAAGATAAGTAGTAGTAAGTTGTGAAACTAAAAGCAAGTTCTTTATTTGAGGAACAACCAAAACACCTTTCAGTGGGAATAAGTTCTTATCCAATTAGAATTCCATCACCAACATGAGCAATAGGTAAATAACTACCATTACCTACTATTATACAATCAGCACCATTATAAGAATCAATATTCTATATATTACTTGAATCTTAAACAACATAGTCTGTTACTCTTGTAACAATTCATTCATGATTCTCCTCCCTTCTCAACTTGATCATAGCTAAAGCTTGAGGAATGTTTGTAGACTGATAGCTATTATTAAACCTATGCCAACAATAAAGAGCATCATGACCTCTCTTGCCACAAATTTGACAAAAAAACTTTTCTAGTTAGCTCAATTTTGATTAGCAGATGCCAGATGTTATCCTTTCTCATCAACTCTAATATGTCCATCATTACTCTGATTGGGATTTCCATTACTCTTTGAGTTTACTCTCTAAACAAAACCGTGACCTTTAGATGAAAAACTAGACCAAAACCTACTTTCTAGAAATTTTTTTCATTGTTATTTCCAGAATTTCCATTCTTTTGGCCATGAATCACCATAAAGCTAGTAATCTAAGATTTCCTACTTTCCTTTCTCAGCTCATGACTTTGTAACAAAGGATGCAAATCATTATATGAAGGAATAAGAGGTTTCAACATAGAAGTGGTAAAACTATCACAATTTGGTCCTAATCCATTCAGTAAAGTAAATACTTTATCTCGATCAAAAATTGATTTTCCAATAGCATTCAGCTAATCAGAGATGGACCTAAAATTTCTGAAAATTTTTGTCAAGCAAGTAGTACTTTTCTACAGATATCAAAACTATCATAATAACTCAAATTCTCTTGCTTGAGAATTCTAAAAGAAATTTGTCATTGATGCCTGCCACACCTCTTTCGATGTCTTCAATCCAACAACATATCCTAGCACTTCTTCTGCTAATGAGTTAGTAATCCAGGCTCTCACAAGATCATCTATGCAAATTCAAGACTTGTAGTTTGGATTTGTTATTACATCTCTTTTCTCTATAGCAATCCAAGCTTCATCTCCAATCCATTTACAAATCCCTCTAATCCATTGCTTTCAATCAAAACCATAATTTATCTCTCTCAGTAAAGAAAATTCTTCAAATTTAGCTTGATTGAAACAAAATTAGCTACATTAATGTTCATAGGATGAGGATACCTTGTCACACGAAAAAGGAATGTTGCCAATGCTTCTATTGACGATACCACTATTGCAGGTGAGAGCTCCAAAGTTCTAATAGAAACCCTTAAATCTTGAAAGAGACAAGATAATGCTCCTATTGACAATGCCACTATCGCAAGTGAGGGTTACAAAGCTCCAATAGAAACCCTTGAATTTTGGAAGAGACAATTTAGTCACTACTCTGATACCATATAAACCATTGGAATAGTCCTACATTGGAAAAAGCGAAGGCTGGACTTAAGGCTAAATTGAAATGAACTCCTCTACTTATAATTAATTGATTTTGAATTAAATATCCATATTTCAACATGGTATCAAAGTCAAAAAAGGTCTAAACGAACTCAAGTCCACATACATCCACCCATGTCCAAAAAAATCACATCTAGAAACTAAAAAAACACAAGTGAGGGGGAGTATTAGAATAATCTCATATAGGAACAAGTGAAGACTAAACTTGTAATTATATATAAATGAATCCCCCATTCATAGTAAATTGATTTTGAATAGAATGTTCATATTTCAACACAATATCAAAATCAAAAGAAGCCAAAATGAGTAAATGGACCCATGTTCACACACATCCACCCATGTCTAAAAAGAGACACTTATAAAACCTAAAAGATGTTGTAAGTGAAGAAAAGTGTTAAAATAGTCTCACAATGAAAAAAGTGAAGACTAGATTTGTAGTTATATATAAATGAACTTCTTCATTCATCGTCAATTGATTTTGAGTTGAATTGTTCATATTTCAACAACAAACTAAATTTCGGATTCTCTCTATTCTCTTGATCTGTCGAGAGGAAGAACTCATCTATTTATAAAGCTATCAATGTACAATAGAAGTTATTAGACAGTTATGTTGAAAATAGAAAAGACAAATTCTAATTAACTAGGTGTTATGTCCCTTATAACTTCTTGACAAAAATTTCATTCTATTTAGAAGAGAAGACCAACTTCCTATAATCTACTTTGATTTAAGAACGTTGATATAGAAACAAAATGAACAATGTTCAAAAATTGCTCTTGAGCTCATTGCATGATCTCCTACAACCAAACAAGGTACCATTGTCCCATGCATAATAGCTCATTGTCCCATGTCATATTGGGCAAGTTCAAGGTCTACCACAACTGTCTCGATATTCAATAGCTCGTTGCTATCTTGAGCAACAAACCCATTGAGGAAGGCTAAGGGTCCGTTTGGTAACGATTATTAGAACCAATTTATGAAAAAAAACGCTTATTTCTGAAAAATTGAACCAAACAGTTTTTTTAAAGCCTATACGCTAGTTTTTTGCTTGTACATAAAAACTTTCAAATAAGCTGATTATAAAAAACTATGAAGACTAACTTTTTTAAAAACATTGCTTATGAGAATAATCTAATTTTCCATAAGCATTACCAAATACTATCTAAGCCTATATTTAGTTCAATTTTCAACTTATTATTTTTCCACAGAATTTGACTTTTATCTAGAAACTCATAAACTCATGGGTAACTTTTAGGAAATATTTGGTAATGCTTATGGAAAAACAGATTATTCTTATAAAGAGCGTTTTTAAAAAAACTAGTCTTCACAATTTTTTATAATCAGTTTAGCTTTTATGCACAAACAAAAAACTAACCTAATAAAATAATTTCACTTAAAAAAAATTATTTGGTTCAACTTTTTAAGAATAAGCGTTTTTTTTTTCATAAACTGGTTCTAATAATCATTACCAAACAGACCCTTAAGTAGCGTTTAGTAACGTTTATGGAAAAACAGATTATTCTCATAAACAACGTTTTTAAAAAAACTAGTTTTCATAACTTTTTATAATCAACTTATTTGACAACTTTTATGTACAAACAAAAAACTGACTTAATGAAATAATCTGACGTAAAAAAAATCGTTTGGTTCAACCTTTTAAGAATAAACGTTTTCTTTCATAAATTGATTCTAATCATCGTTACTATCAATTATGGAAAAACAGATTATTTCTATAAACAACATTTTCTAAAAAACTAGTTTTTTAAAATCTACCTTTTCTTTTAAATTTTATGCATAATCAAAGAGCTAACATATTAAAGTAACCTGACATAAACAAAATTAACTTGACATAAACAAAGTATTTGATTCAACTTTTTAATTCAAAAGTTGATCTTAATAATTGTTAACAAATAGACTGTTAATATTTTTTCAATGCTCTGCGACACATTGACACCACATGTCCAATGTGTCAACCTGACTGATGGAATTCAATGATAGCCATCTGTAGGACTGTACCACATGTTTGATATGACACTCCTGACAAAAACCAATTGGCACATCATTATTTCCTAATTATCGCAAATTGTTGAGAAATTGACGCCAGCTAAGTGTCATACGGACATGTGGTGTCAAGATAATTTTATATACCTCAAGATAATTTTATTAAAATGCTCAACTTGCCAATATAATTCTGAATAAAGAGACGAACTTTACATTTGACTCTTCTAGAGCCTATTCTAAAACAAAATCAAGTTAAATATTAATGAATTCTAAACTTTTGATATCTTTTTCAATTTCAGTTGATTCTATTTGAATTTTTAATATATTGCAGTACTTTTTTCGGAAAAAGACTTCTACAGTGTAACGGAATTCAAAGCTCACAAACAAAATTCTGATGCTTCAGGAGCTAGACCCAAAATCTGCCAAGCTTACAAGAACGTGATTTGAGCGATCAGGATACGCACCACTCCTGGGGGATCATAATTAGCATGACATACGATGATTACAGTAAAAAGGGCAGGATATTATTCACTTGCAGGGACCAAATGAAGGAGAAATTATCCAATCGTGCAGTCTGGAAGTTGCGGTTGAAGATGAACGTGAGATCACCTGTTCATTGGAGAATATCAGCAACAATACCAGCTACATGATACAACTAGATTTAAAAACAAATATAAGATAGTTCATTGCTTAACCGACCTAGTATAATAAAATTATTAATCTTCTAAAACAATCTCCATAATAATAGTTCATTGCTCATCTTTCGGCCTATGGGATGGAAAAATACAAAAGTGGGACTTCAGCAGCTTGCAGACCAAGCATGTGCTTGAGCCTTGATGTGATATGGAATACATACCACAACATTTCGGATGGTTAGAAACCCAAAAAGAACAATATCATTCTTATGCAATGACCCCATACGATAAATAGAATATGGTTTTACAATTGTCAGTTTGTCTTACACTGCAAAAGAATGAGTTTTGCGAGGGGAAATATGGGTATATATGATTTGAAACTGAGCCATTGGATACTAATTTAACCAATTCATAGAATCAAACGTCGGTTTCGTGTCGGACTTCGGTTCGACAAAAATAGGAAACGTGTCGGACATCGGTGGAAATGTCGGTGGAAACACGGTAAATTTACGGAAGTCCATGGAAATGATAAAAAAACTTTGAATTTTGATTTGAAACTCTTAGATAAGCTAAAGTAAGTAATAATCTACATCTTAGACTACTTAGATCAACTTCCTCAATATATATCACATGAAAATACAGTAGATAGACCTAATAGAAACATTCC
>JAMKQA010063513.1:0-10275 GCA_024699735.1 Posidonia australis | reverse complement strand
TATATATATATATAATATTATAAATATTAATATGTAATATAATATATATATATTCTCAAATCCACATGTTCAATATCCCATCAACTCTAATTTATATTGCCACAAGATATCATGATCATTACTTAATACTTATTTCCATGACTACAAGTTCATAATTGTTTACAATCTTAACCGAGAATCGAACCGAACCGATCGGATTTTGAACGGTTCGGTTCTAAGTATACACATGGTTCGGTTCGGTTCCAATAGATATGGTTTGGTTCATGGTTCCAATAGATATGGATTGAAGACTTGATTCGTAGTATTGGAGGCTTGATTCACGGTCCCCTAGTGATACCACAACTCCACTGTTAACCAGTAATGTTCTTCGAACAATGCCAATATGCCATAAATTATTCATGTATCCAAATAAAATTAATGCAAGTGGCTTACATTATTGTTTTATCTGTAAGTCAAATGTTTCCCCAATCCAGATTTTCTTCTCAGATTTAAATACGTTACTTTCTAATACCGTAAGTGCATAACTTGTCTGCTTGTAATTGTCGTTGGAAGTTACAAATGGTAAACTTCGACTCCAATTATTGAAGTGTTACTTTCTTTCGTCTTGCCGACAGCTTGCCGGTGATCAGTACATATCTAACAAGTTAGCATCAAATTTTCTACAATACACATCATCAATCTTTTAGTCGGCAATAGTGGCTACTGGCTAATTTTGGTTCACTTAAATAGAACCGTTTAGCATTTTTGTTGGTTGACAAGGAGTCGTTTGACTCGGTACCTTTCCATTAAATAGAGTACAAAATCATAAAGGAGTAAGTCCAAGGAAAATGGAGAGCGACAGAGATCATGGGCTCAGGGCAAGACTGATGAGCAACCATATATAATTAGGATTGTCATTGGATCAAGTCAAATCTATTAATCTATTTGATCTAAATCATTTTCAAGTTGATATGAACTTGTGAAAAATATCAAATAAATACACATAAGTGACCATTAAAAGATCACTCAACATACATCCTATCAAAAATATACACAATAACTCTAGTATCTCTCTTGAATGTCGCCACACCAAAACATGACAATATATCATTGCTTAGTAGACAACAAATCCTTTAAAAGTACGTCTTTTAAAATTATTTTCTTTTCTTTCTTTTAAAAGTATAAGTATGCTTTTTAAAACCTTTACACATACTTGAAGTGACTATACTTGTCAAGTCAAGTCCACAACTACAGCAAGGTATCACACAAAACACAAAGCCTCTGCTAAAAGATGTACAAAAATCATACCTCAAAAACCAACACAAATCCAGATTTCCAAAAAGATCACAACGTCACTCACGAGCGCAAGCCAAACAATGCCTATTCACGGGCATCAGTAAAAACAACGCCACTCACGACACTTGAGCAAAACGAGTCTCAACAAACATTGTCCACAAGCAGCTATTAAGGAGAAAACCCTAAACCTACTGCACTACCACGAAAAGTCACAACTGTCCGTTCCAAGTCGTAGTGCTTGGCGCCAAGCAGCTGACACTAGTCACAAGCAATTGTTGAAGACTTCTATTTCTCTCAATTGCGCTGCTGCGGTGAACCTCCTCGTGTGGGGGTCTGATCGTCCCAGTCAACAAGTTTCATTTATCGTATCATATTCCACACACATGGGTATGCATCCTTCCAACGCATCTTGGTGTCTGAGTACCTAGGAATTACAATCTTAGCTTCAGTCAACACCAGTACTAAGGGTAATCTGGGTCCTCCTCGGACTTTGTAGTACCACCACAGTTATAGTCTCTGTACTCAAATTATACGATGTATCATGTAGCTACTTAAAGGTTTCATACCCTTTGGGTCCGCTACCACGATACACTAGGTCCCCTTAGTACCTTGGGTCTTCGACACTTGGAACAACGGAGTGTCATACCTCCAAGTCCAGTTGGTTTCTCGACTCATGGATCTCAATTTTGCCCTTATGAATGACAATCTAGGAGTATCATATCTCTAAGATCTGATAAACATTTATCTTAGCTTCTTGATCTCAAGACCTCAACTAGATGACGTGTCTAACCAAGCAAGAACGCAGCCAACGTTCCCTGGTCTCGTTGACATGACTCTCTGATCTGTTGGTCCATCACAATCAGAAAGCACTGGAAAACCTTTTTCAAAATCTTTTTAAAGTATATGCGATTCTTTTTCCAAAACACTTTTGAAAAACCATTTTGAAAATGTTACAGGTCATTTCTCAAAACGCTACAAAACATCGTATTATATGCTATATAGAAAAACTACAATGAAAATCACAAACTCTAAACCATTTTCTTTTCGCAAATCTTTTGGAAAACCGCTTTCCATGAACATCCATATCTTTCTAAAAACTTTGAAAATCATTTAAAGTTTCTAGGCCCAAAGGAAACAACAATTAAACATCTTCAGGATATCAAACTCACCCTGAAGAATTACACAAAAACCAAGTAGTAGTCTCAAAGTTTCTAATGACTGACAAGGTCAGACACTAACGCCACTATACTTAAATAGTGCTACTGAATACCTAATTCAGTGTACCGCACTAGAAACCAAACAACTTCTAATCCTAAGGTCAATCATTAACATTAACGTCCATTTAAATAATTGAGGGGGAAACCTATTACTTCTAAGTCATATAATCTTTTATATTAAATTAGCAACTTAATAAGAATTTTATGTTATCAAAACATTTCCTTGTTACACCCATTTACCCAAGCTAGGCATATGAACAAAACAAAAACGAGCATGTAAACATTCAAGGGTTTCTTCACTAACAAGAGTTGATTGCACTGCCAAGCCCAGGTGCGCTTGGTATGTACGCCAACCTGGTGTGCCAGGTTGGTGTGTCCCAGACTCTACACTCAGTGCAGAAAACCAGTGAAGCTACCAATCCCTTGAGCCTTACTGTTTCTGCAATAGGTCATGAAAAATACCATATAACATATCGAAACAAAGATTTCTAAGTGTACTATCATATGGAACAAAAATCATTCAAATCCAACACTTACAACTTAAGTGATACCAGATTAAAGAACCCAAAAACACTCAACTGTAGCCATTTCCACAAAAATCACTGATAAAATCATTCAAAGTTTCTAATGACTGACAAAGCCAGACACTAACGCCACTATACTTAAATAGTGCTATTGAATACCTAATTCAGTGTACCGCACTAGAAACCAAACAACTTCTAATCCTAGGGTCAATCATTAACTTTAACGTCCATTTAAATAATTGAGGGGGAAACCTATTACTTCTAAGTCATATAATCTTTTATATTAAATTAGCAACTTAATAAGAATTTTATGTTATCAAAACATTTCCTTGTTACACCCATTTACCCAAGCTAGGCATATGAACAAAACTAAAACGAGCATGTAAACATTCAAGGGTTTCTTCACTAACAAGAGTTGATTGCATTGCCAAGCCCAGGTGCGCCTGGTATGTACGCCAACCTGGTGCACCTAGATGGTGTGCCAGGTTGGTGTGTCCTAGACTCTACACTCAGTGTAGAAAACCAGTGAAGCTACCAATCCCTTGAGCCTTACTGTTTCTGCAATAGGTCATGAAAAATACCATATAACATACCGAAACAAAGATTTCTAAGTGTACTATCATATGGAACAAAAATCATTCAAATCCAACACTTACAACTTAAGTGATACCAGATTAAAGAACCCAAAATCACTCAACTGTAGCCATTTCCACAAAAATCACTGGTAAAATCATTAAAAAAATGCCTAAAAATTATGAAACTCCTTTCACACACTGAAATCAACATTAATCACATGTTTAGATAGAAAACAAACTTAAACAAAGAGAGAAAGGAGATGAACTTGTATCTCTTTCCTCTTTCTTTTCTTCCTTCTTCCCCTCTCATTCCTTTCTTCACTGGTTTCCTTTCCTCCTCCTCATATGGGCTACATCTCATCCTTTCTCTAGCTCTATGGTTTCTGTCTCTTCTTCTCGTTTCATTCTCTCTACTTCTTTCTTCTCTTTTCACTAATTTCTCCTAAGCTCCCTTCCCTTCTCTCTCTCTCAAAGGTCATCACAGCCTCCACTTTCCCTTTCTGCCCTCTGTGGTACTTGTGACTCCACCGCCTCCTTCTGTGGCTGTACCTCCACCTACCCCTCTTGTCCTCCATGGTGCCTGTAAGTCTACCACCTCCTCTTGCAACTCCACCTCCACCAGTGCCTCCGCGTTCACCTCCTGCTCCTACTGGTTCCTATTTCATGCTCTATAGATTTGAAATTTTTTCTATTGTTTTATCATTATATTTGAAAGATTTTCTAGGCTGATATTTGACACATGTTTGTATATATATAAGTAGATCTAAATTTGGAAAGGAAGTTGCCTAGTGGACTATCTTAATCTTAGATTGCAGGTTCCCATTTGCAGACCAAGAATGTAATAAATTAGAATGACAAAAATTTTATTAATATACACATGCTTGCAGGACCCAAATGACATCTATTCCCAACATAATGCTTGGTCTCGAATTTTCCACATATAGTTTCTGTTTTTTAAAATAAAAGAAAACCTTCAGTTAAGTTGGTAAATAATAATTACATCATCAGACATGCACTTTGTTAGTATGATTAAAATACAAAAGACGAAGAATACTCCTCTTCATCACAAGTCACAAAATCTTAGATTTAATCCAATGGAAGGGCCCCATTGGATCCTCTACCCCCACCTTAGATCTAATCTGTGGGCTTCTCAAGTTGATGTTATTATCCCATAGATCTCTGTAGTACTTGTGTCAGTTTGATTCAACTGAAATAAATAATTTTCTTCTTACAGTAATTGTATGCATTGACTCATATAGTGCCTACCTTTGTGATAGTTGATTTGTTTCTGAAGTAAGGTTGATAATCTAGATGAAATAAGATGCACATCTAGTGACAATTGGGTAAATGGCATGATATAAATGCCATGTTAGATCGTTATGGCCTAATCAAGTGTTGATGGATCATTTTCATAGAGAATGAATACTTTGAAAGGGAATAAGAAATTATTGTAGGTTAGTGAGAAACTCTATGTTATATATGTAAAAGTTGATTGAGAGAAGGCACAGTTTTTCTTGATTGAATTCAGATAGATAAAACCCAGAGTTCATTTTACGATGTAGATGCTTAATGGCTAACTAAAAGAAGGAGAAGTCCTGATGAGTAGCTATTTTTTTGTTGGTTCCAATGATTGAATTAGATTTGTAAGGAGACAAAAGGTAAGAAAAATACATTCATAAGGACGGAAAACGACAAGTTAGTAATGATTTTTTTTTAGTGTTTAAGCGTGCTTCCTATCAGACAATAATTTCATAAATTAATAATGCACAAAACTCTCCTGATAGGCTATTGATTGATTACTTATTTTTGTAGTGTTTTAGATCAGACACTGCCTTGATTGCTAATAACATGGCCTCTCATATACTTCTTGGACATTGCAAATATTATATAAGAAAAAGAATCTTAGAGACTAGTTTAGAGATGATAACACCCTTTGGCTCCTAATATGGATTGCACTTTGAGGCCGGTAGTAGGAGAATTTGGCAGCAATTTTTTATGAACAATAATAAAATATTCCAATGGACATTTTGTTCATAGATGTAACTTTCAGGCCAAAGACTGGACAAATTTTAAGTTGGTAAGAGTTCCTGAATATATGTCAGTTAAAGGATTTTCTACAAAACCAAGTGTGATTGAATACGTTGAATGCACTCTAGAGCCTCCATGTGTGAGTGCCAATGCCAAGATTCCAGTTGCTTTCTGCCCTCTGTTTGACAATACGAGACATGAAGAGCTTTAATTCATGTAGTTCTCTTCTACTTGTTTATTCAAGTATGCAGGTACTGTGACCATGCCATCCTGGAAGTCCGACGTGGAGTCGCGCTAGAAGGAGGAGATCACAGCCATGTCAAGATGGCGAAGGCGCAAGTTAGGATAAAAGAAAAAGAAAAGGAGTCGCCACCTAGTCTTTTAAGGGAAAGACGAGGAAAACCACAAAATATTGAATGCATGAGATGCTGATGTGAAGGTCGGATGTCTGCTAATCAGATGATGGGTAAGGATTCCTATTACGGACGAGGAAGGTATTAGGTACCCTCGTGCGTCCGAGGAACTCGGTCTTTCTAGCCTAAATTGATTGCTACGGTTGAATGAATGCTTGCTAAGTCTAGATCATGTTCTGAACATACAAATGTAAATACCATGACAAGACTGGATGGATGTGCATGACGGTATGCGAAAATTGGAAAGAAATCTACATAAAATGACAAAATCGCGAAATACGACACGACAAAAGGAATCACGTGAAATGACGAAGTCTTTGTAAAGAACACCTTTGAAAACCATATTGATGTCAAAAGAATAAAAAGTGAAGTCAACCCAAGTCTTCGGAATCATGGAAAAAGTTGTGAAAATTAAAGTAGAAGAATAATCCACAAATGGGCCAATGTGGGCCTTCCGGTCAATTAGTGTACATCCTCGGGCGATGAAATCCAAATTTAATTAAAAATATGAAATGTAAGATCAAAGCAAATCAAGTCAGATATCGGATAAGAAACTCTAGAAGCAAAGTAAAGAAAGAAAGGCATGAGATGTCGGCTCGCTAAATAAGGATACAAATGTGATGAAAAGTAATATGAAAGGCATGGATAAGTGCCTAAATGTGTAAAAATTTTAAAGAATGGCTTGAACAAGGACTATGCAAGACTGAGTGCAAAAATGAGATGTATGCTCATGAATTAGAGGCACAGGGGTAATTTGGTCATTTTCTGGGTCAGATGCGATAAATGCTAGCATGGGAGTGTTACGTGATTTAAGTTATGTCAAAATATGTACAATACATCTAGAAAGTGTTATTTGCAGCAAAACATGAAGGGAAAAACAATAACATGATATAAACACAGTAAAAAAAACAAATGTGGGGACTAAAACGCAAAATTCACAAAAAGAGTGAGAATCTGGATGAAAACTATGCTCATGGCTTCTATTCTAACATGCAGGTGATGGATCCAATGTCAATGTGGCACTAAAGTGTGAAAATTGCACTTGGATAATTTCCTGATAATTCAAGGTCTAAAGTGCAAAATTCACACATAGGTGCAAATGGAGTCAAAATATGAAACTAAAGATTGACTTATAGTGAAAACATTACTCTCAAATGAAGTCTATGATTAAATGCAAGATGAGGAATGCAATAAGTGAAAAATAACAAAAATATGCAAGAAAACATTTTAAAATCCTAAAGAATGTATTTAGAAATAATCTAAGGGCCTATATGCAAATTGTATGTACTCAAGAATTGTTTATTGGAAACCCAAGGGCTTATATACAAAATTCCAAGGATTTGAATGTAATAAAAAATGAGATTTTATGTTGGCTAGTGTAATTATACCATTTATTAGGGTGAATGTGCAAAATTTCCAAGAAGAAAGTCATTTTTAAAGATTCTGGGGTTTAATGTAAATGCTCAGGACCTAAATGTGATAAAAATTTAATTTTAGAGATGATCAGTATGATTTTTAGATATTTTAGGGCTCATATTACAATTTTCCCAAAGAAAATTCATTTTAAAGAATTCCAAGGGTCACATGCAAATGTTCAGGACTTAACTATAAAGAAAATATGATGTAGGGGCTTAAATGCAAATAAACATGCATGAATATGTTAGGAATTAAAAAAAAGAAACATGTAGGGGGGCATATGCAAAATTCGTAGAGAAAATAAAAGAACTAAAAAACATTTTAAAACTACAAGAGCTAAACTGTAAAAAGTAGGACCTAAAACAAATAAAAAAAAGGACCTAAATGCAACATTCTAGAACTAAAGGGGCTGGGCCCAAAAACCTTCTATTCGAAGATCGCTGGAGGATCACCGGTGCTTCCCCTCCGACGATCTCTCCGGCTATGCAGCAGCGGCGATCCCGCGGTGGTGGATGACGAGCGGCGGTTAAGCAAGCTCTGGGAGGCCACGACGACGATCTCCAAGAGGCTGGCAAGGCTGGGGAGGCCTGAGGCCCTCCCCCCACCTCACGCTCCACAGAGGTCCTCTGAATGGTGACGAAGAAGACAACGGCACGACGCAGCTGCGTTCCGGCGACTGAAGCGGCGTGGGGACACACGACGGACCTCTGGAGCGACACGAGGAGTCTTACGGTGTCTTCGATGAGGGTTGGAGTGGTCCCAGTCGCTCCCCCCATCCCCTGCGTCGGCAGTGAGGCTCCGGTGGATCGTCGGGGCGCTCCGACGATCCAGACGGCGATGGAGCGGCGTGGATGGCTTCGTGGAGGCGCGGCAGAGGTCTTTAGATTGACGGTGTGACACGTGAAAGCCTGGTGATCTCCTACGCCTCTCGATGGCGAGCGACGGTGGCAGCTGGGTTGTCATCGACGGCGAAGGTCCTCTGGAGTGGAGTGGGACTACAGAGATGAGGGAGAGAAGAAGAGATTGGAGGAGAGGAGAAGAAAGGGAGGAGAAGAGAAAAAGAGAAGGAGAGGCTCCCTAAGGGGCATCGCCTAAGGCCAAGCGACCTGAAACCTCCCTGGTGGGCTGAACCCACCACCGGAGGTGGGTCGACGGCGGGCCAAAAAAGGGGGGGCACCGTCGTGGTTCAATTCCAGGACCCTAAGTGATCCTACAAGCCTAATGAATCGAAAAAAAAAAGAGAGGGGAGAGTAGTTACCTGTGGTGTGAGATGTCCCTTCCGGCGAGATGGTAGATGACGACGTCTGGGAGCGGCTCCGACGGTACTCTTGCTGGGGCTCCGGGAGGCAAAAAATAGGGCAGGGATCGCTCTGGAAGGTGGGGCTGGCTTCACTAGTGATCTGGGTCTCAAGAGGGCAGGCTGTTGCTTCTGGAGGGGAGGCTCACGATGTCCCTTGCTTGACGGTGGTAAGGAGCTTTTAAGCTCCGGCAGAACTCCTCCCTACCGTCGATCTTCCTCACAAGGGGCCAACGCCGTAGGATTGAGCGCGTGGCCAAGGTGGAAGGTCCAGTGATCGCGGGGTCAAGGATTCAGCCCTAGAGAATCAAGGATTGGATGCAAGATCCTCGCCAGAGAAAACGGGGTCACCAGCGGTGAAGGCTCGTCGGAAAAGTTATTTGTTTTTCTAAAGTTTCATGGTTTAAACATTTATTGGGCCTATTGGGCTGAAACGGGCGTAGGGTTTTGGTTTTCCTTTGTTTTTCTCTTTTTCTTTTGTTTTGTAATTTAAATTTAAGATTAATTTCATGATTTGTGATTTGATTTGAGGATTTTGATTGATTATTTGTCTTTAATATCTCAAGTTTATTAAGGTTCTATTTGATGTTTTAAATTTAATTAAATGATTTGTCTTGGTTTTAAATGGATTAAATTGTTTTCACTTGATTTTTGGTTTTGGATTTATTTGAATTCTAATTTTGATTTGGTTCATTTAAATTTTGGATTTGATTAGATTAAATTTAGATTTTATTAGGTTTCACTTGATTTAATTAAGGACTTTATTTAGGTTTTGATTTAAATGATTTTCATTTTATTTAATTAAGTATTTTATTTAGGTTTTGATTTAGGGTTTTAATTATTTTAGGTTTTTGTTTTATTTTATTTTGGGATTTTCATGGATTTTAGGGTTTTTGATCTTAAGTTTTTTGAATTAGGGTTTTGAACTTTAATTTAGGCTTTTTATTTATGTTTTATGATTTTAATTAAATTTGTGGTTAAGGTTTAATTAACTGGTTTTAAATTAGTGTTTTAATTATTTTACGTTTTTTTTCTTTTGGGATTTTCAAGGATTTTAGGATATTTGATTTTATGTTTTTAATTAGGGTTTTGTGTTTTAAATTTGATTTTTGATTTTGGGACTTAAAGTTTAATTAATTGGCCTTGAATTTTTTTTTTTTATACATGGAAATTAACGGGCCCGAGGAGACCCAAAATTAAATAACTAAAAAGCACCGGACTACAATAGGGGAGGGCTATTTGCGCCTGGAACGTATATAAGGCAGCCCAGCCATTTCCAAACACAAAGTCCCGCGCACAAAATTTGACAGCTCGCCAACAGAAGACAGAATGTGGAACTGCTGAGAGTCAACGCCAAGATTAGCCAAGCGATCAGCAACCGAGTTCACCTCCCTGAAGATATGAGAAATGGAAATGGATTGCTTCACCAGAGACATGATGCCCTTCCACTCATTCCGGAGCCTCCAGTCGAAGCCGCGGGGGGGGGGGGGGGGGGGGGGGGGGGGGGGGGGGGGGGGGGGGGGGGGGGGG
>JAMKQA010063511.1:0-10562 GCA_024699735.1 Posidonia australis | reverse complement strand
TATATATATATATATATATATATATATATATATATATATATATATATATATATATATAGTAATGATCAAGTAGGGCCCAGCCTTACTTAAGAAAAGTAGGGCCCTTAATCTCAACCATTCATCTGTATCTCAGTAACTACCAATTTAATGACAATAATTTAAAACATTCCATTAAATAAGGAGGTAGTTATTGTAACCACCTTTTCCATTAGATCCACCATAAAATTCAAATCCAACGGTTGAGATATTCAAGGCCCTACTTATCTTATGTAGGGACGGGCCCTATCAGAAAATTAGCCTATATATATATATATATATATTAATCAAAACATAAGATAACTTAATGCAGGATCAGGGCCTGAATCGATAGACCGAAATGGAACGGTCGACCGAAAACCCCTGATTCGGCAGACCGAAAACGTTCGGTCGACCGACAACTCTTGATTTGGCAGACTAAAAACGTTCGATCGACTGAACTAGAAATTTTGTCAACACCCAGGACTCCCAGAACGGTAGACTGAATAAATTCGATCGACTGAACCAAGGGGCGAGGAGACAATCTGCAATAAAAACGGCATACCGAAATAATTCAGCATGCTGAATCAGGCGACTACAGGGCAACCCAAAATAAGACCCATAGTCCAATCCTGCAAAACACCAAACCAAATAATGCAAACAATGTATCAAAATGAAGATCTCAACGAGATCTTCCAAACCAGACAAACAACACCGAGATCCATCAAGCAGATCTTGAGAAAACCACAGAAAATACAAAGGAGACACTATTCACCCCAACTATAAATACGGTCATAAATGGCCCACAAATGCACAATAAATTCTATAAAATTCACTATAATTACCAGCACACTAACATGCACCTATGGTACAAATTCAGAATCAAAATAAAATCTACGAGGTGCGTACCTCCATTGAAGACGTGGCGACGGGAGATGGACAGTGACGCTCCTCCAGCCACAAGCTGCTCCTCTCCTCCACGCGACGACGGTGGCACGGCGGTGGCTACAACCTCCTCCTTTCCACCATCTCCCTCTCTCACTCACAATCCCCCTCTCTCCCTCCTGTCTCCCCTCTCTCTTTACTCTCCCTCTCCCACATGCGAGAGGAGAAGAAAAAGAAGAAGGAGAAGAAGAAGAAGGGGTGGTGGTGGGGCCTGGGAAGGGAAAGAACGAAAAGAAAGAAAGAAAGGAAAGGAAAGAGAAAGAAGGGAAGGAAAGAAAGGAAGCTGCAAACACGAAACCAAACCACGCGACCTTCCACGTCCACATGACTCGTGCCACCAGGGACCTGCCACCAAACCTCCACGGCCCAAGAGAAACCACAAAACTCCTAAGAGGGCCAGCATAGCACCAAAACCACACCACGTCAAAAGGCCAGAAACCCACAATCCAAGCGTCACTCCTACGTTAGGCATTGAGACCCCCAAAGCCTAATGCGCCTGAATTTCACCTTAATTATCTAGCCAAGCACCACTCCTAAAACCTGGGTCGTTACACCTTATTGTTGAAGCTCCACTTATGTCCAACTGTAATATCCAGGGTTGTAGTTTTAAATAGCATGTATTTTGATATTGAGATTTTATGTCAGTGGTTGTGCCCTAGGACTAGTTTCCCTATGATAATGGGAATGTGTGGTTGTATTTGAGTGGTTTGTGAATGATTTGTGCAGTTGGAGCTCTTGTTTTCTCTCTGGTGTCCTGAAATAAGGGCCAAGTGAGTATAGGTGGTGAAAATTATTGGTGAGTCCTCTGAATAGTGCTATGTTAGAAAAATAGTGAACGCCACCCGACACATGTGCCTGGGTCTTCCACTGATCTTGTTGCCCTGCCAGCTCCTGACACAATACAGCCTCGATTGCCACATCCAGCTAGCGCCGCTTGGGTGTTTAGAACACCCTGTCCTCTCCCTATAGGGAAGACAAAAAGAGAGGGGAAGGGAGAAAACGAGAGAGAGAGAGAGAGAGCAAGAGGGGTAAGCTGCCAGATTTCCACCACCTTCGGAGCTCGTCGTTGCAGGAGGTCATGACCAGGAGGTGGAGCACGTCATTAGTGCCGCGTAGATGTTAGGGAAGCTCACCGAAGATCGCCAGAAAGCTCATCGAAGAAGAGAAATGCCGGCGAACTCCAACCGGTATGCGTTCTCCCCCTCTTTTCAATCCCTAGAAGCATGTCTAAGGTTGATTCTGTGGTGTAGAACATCATGGTTGCATGAGAAACAAGATTTGTATGCCAGTGTATGATTTGGGGATTTTTCCAAAGATTTCTTAGAATATTGAGAAAAAGCATGTGATAAATGAAAATAAATGAGTTTCATGTGAAATCCATGATGTAAATATGTTTATGCATGCTCTGTGATATGTGTTTTTATGCCCTAGATGTGAGGAATGCTTGGTTGCAAGTTTTCAGTGTGTTTTGTTAAGATTTGAGGATTTCCAGTAATGGGTTCAGCTGTCTGGTTTTCTGAACTTTTCGTATAAGGGTCAAGTGGAAATTCCTAACGGAACTCCTTGGCAGAAACAAGTGGCGGATCCTACTAGCGGAAATAGCCAATGGATCCAAGTAGCGGTTCTGCCTAGCAAAAATGGCCAGCGAATCCGGCATTTTCAGTAGCTCTATTTTCAGTAATTGTGCTTTGATTTAGAATGTGAATAAATCTTGTTAATGCATGTAAACCCATAAATGATTAAAAACATGTGAGAAAGATTATTGAAGAACCATATTGGGGTAAATGAATATGAAACAAACGTGTAATACTGATGATTTCCTAAAGATGAATGGGATATACTTGAAAATATGGTTTTAAGCACATAAGTGACTAAGTAAAAGAAAAATGGGGCTTTGATGAAGAATTAAGAGATTTTTGAGAATAAAGCTTTGAAAAGGTTTTTTAAAAGAAATGCATTTGTTTTAAAAAGATTTTGCCAAGTTTTATAGGAACCACATAGAGGTCGATTGATTGTATCGATGAGGGGTAGTGAGACCTCTGAGTGGTCAGGGACAGGCTGTAGGCTGTGGTTGCCAAGTTGGTCTGAGAGATGAGCCTCGTGACTGTGTGCTGGTATAGTAGTGTAGGGCTGAGAAATAATGAACCTGGGGATCCCTCAGTGCAGGTGTTGGGCGGGCCTAGGGTTAAAGTCCTCAGATACTCGGGCACCCAAGGGCGTCATAAGGTAGATGCACTCCGTGCTTATACCAATGAGGGTACGCTACTTAGAGGCTATGGCCAGGGCGGTTGGACTCCTACGTGGGGTGGCTCACTGTGGCACTTGAGTGCGGACCGGGATGGAGCCTTGCCAATTGCTTGAGGCTAGGTCAGTCACCTGTGGCCAGGGTGAAACGACAGGTTTTGTTGAGACAGTGTGGTTGTGTGGTCTTGGGCTAGAATCAAGTTGTGTTTTGACTTGTGGTTTTGAGGCGATTCTAACCAAGCTGAGACATGGTTTTGAACTAGTTTCCAGCTGTGATATTATTGTGGTTTATGAGATGAGATTAATTGTGTTTTGGCTAGTCACTAGTGGAGTAATTTGCCTCTTGGAGATGCATGAAAAAGATTTGCAAAGATGCATAGAATTTCAAATAAAAGAAAGGAAATGGCTTTGAAAAGTATGCATGTGGTTTTAAAAAGGAAGAAAGAAAAATGATTTGAAAAGGGCATGATTTGTAAGTGAATTTCCATATATTTTCGTAAATGGATTTTCGATTTGTATATTCTTTTAGTTTTCTGCTAGTTTTGGTGTGTGTGTTGGGACGCATACTGGGTGACATTAGTGACACTCACGCGTGGTTTTAAATTGTTTTGTTTTAGGTGCATAGTTGGAGGTGCAGCCTTACTCTAGTGCGATTTTCAAAGTCACTTAACCACACACAAGTTTGGGTTATGATTTGAAATTATTTAATTGGTTACTTTTGCTAAATTAGATTTAAATGAATTATTTGGGTAGTTTTTGTACTATTGTGTAGCGTCGGGGCATTACAGAGTGGTATCAGAGCCTAGATTCATTAAGTGCAACAGCTTACTAGTGTCCAGTTAGTGACTCCTTGAAGACTACATAATGAAGAATATTTGCACCTATTGTATTGCTTGTGTGTTTGTTTGTTTGCCTGTTGTGCCGGTAGAATGCCACCTAGGGGATGAGGTAGGGGCAGGAATCCCATTGCGAGTTCTGACGAAGAGCAAGATAGCAGTTGGGGAGGAATGCATCTGAAGTTGAGCCACATGATGTAGGGAATTGTCCAGACTTTGGTTGAGGCTGTAGAATTGGTAGCTCGACTTGAGAAGGATCGCAAGTTATTCCTGGAAGACCATACCAAAGGCATGGGGAAGGTGCTAGCCCCACAATGTTCTACATCAGGGGTGAAGAGCTCTAATAGTTCTAGATTCTCTGGGAAGAAAAGGAAAAGGTCATTCAGAGCTCGTCACTGGGGAGGGACATAGACCTTCTTGGAGGGGTGGTGCTGGATACAATGGGGTTGGTTCAAGTAGTGGCCTAAGGGACAAAAGATCCTGCTTTGTCTATGGTCGTACGGGACATGTAGCAGCACAATGTGGTCATTGGTAGTGAAATGTAAGAAAGATAGTGTACTACAAATGTGAGAAGACTGGTCATGTTCAGCGAAATTGCCCTAGTCCTCTGAGGCCAACCAGAGACATTCCTTGTCAACCAACCAAGGGATGAGTACTACCCTCAACCTCTACATCTGATACTGATTCCTCTAGGGACGTTGTTAAGGATGAAGAGCAGTTTTGAGCTAGACATTGTGACCTTTTGTTTTATTGAGTTCTTGTATCTAGCATGAGTCCTTGTAATAACTGTGGATCATGGATTGTATGTGAACCAAGTAAGTTCCTTCTTTGTGATTGACTAAATGATTAGTATTTTGTTCGACTTAGGGAGCCCATTTTCCCTTCATCCTTGAGTAATTTGCTGTTGAGATTGGAGATGGGCTAACTAGAGTGGCTTTCTATCTAGACGTGGTGGCCCCACTAGGGGAGTATAACCTAGCATGAAATCTCTATGACCAATCTGATAATGATGAATATGTAAGAATGTGATATTAGTTTGGAAATGGACTGGCTAGCATAGTGTTCGCTCATGATTGACTATGCATACAGGAGGGTTGTGGCAGAGTGACCAGACCAAGAGAATACAAGAAGATAATCTCTACAAATAGAAGCTTACCGCCACTCATCTAGATGTTGTATGGGATGCCCGGCTAGTGTGATGGTGTCTTCTTCCTCCTCTTTTGAGGGTGCAAGACATTCCAGTGGTTTGAGAGAAGCCCAATGTCCTTTTAGAGGATTTGCTTGGAATGCTACCACACAGAGTAGTGGAGTTCCAGATTGATTTGGTGCCAGGATCTAGCTTTATTCGAAGACTACCTATAGGATGGCACCAACAGAATTGAGGGAACTTAGGAATCAGCTTTAGGACCTGCTAGACTAAGGATTCATTAAACCGAGCGTGTCACCTTGGGGTGCACCAGTGCTGCTCATTACGGAGAGGGATGGTTCGCTCTGTCTCTACATAGATTACAGGATGCTGAACTAGATCACCATCAAGAGTAGGCAGCTGCCTAGGGTAGATGATTTATTTGATCAACTATAGGGAGCTTCTGTCTTTTCGAAGATTGATCTGAGATCAGGGTATCATCATCCACGAATCCAGGAATTTAATGTGCTAAGGGCAGCTTTTCGTATCTGATATGGCCACTATGAGATCTTGGTTATACCATTTGGGCCGACAAATGCACTTGCCGCTTTTATAGACCTAATGAGTAGAGTATTCAGGCCCTACTTGGATCACTTTGTGGTAGTATTTGTTGATGATGTGTTGGTGTATTCCCTTGTTATAGACTCGCTAGTTGCATTTGACGGTTGTGCTAGAGATCCTGAGACAACAGCAACTCTGTGTAAAGTCCTCGAAATGCGAGTTTTGGCTAAAGAGGTTCCATTCATCTAGGACAGGGTTGGGGTGTGTGTTGATGTGGTATGGCAAAGTGGTGGCGTATGCTTCACTCCAATTAAAGGACCATGAAAGGAATTCCCCCACCCATGATCTGGAGATGACTATTGTAGTCCTTACCCTGAAGATTTGGAGACATTACCCGTATGGTGAGCAGTTCGAGGTATTCACAGATCAACAGAGTTTGAAATACATCTTCGCTTAGAAAGACTTGAATCTGAGGCAGTAAAGATGGATAAAATACCTCAATGACTACGACTTTAACCTGTCCATCATTCTGGAAAGGCTAGTGTAGTCGTGGATGCCTTGAGCAGGTGCACTCATACGATGGCTAGTTTAATGATTAAAGAATGGCACATGCTGGAAACGTTGGTGGAGTGTAGATTGCAGAGACAGTCTCAAGGACCTACTGGTGTTTGGGTGGCGATTTTGTCTATTCGCCCAAGATTGTTAGAGGAAATTGTGGTTACTCAACAAATGGATCTTTTTGTGCAAGTGATCTAGGCAAAGCAGGAGGCGGGAGGAGTGCCTCACATCCCAGTTGGCACCAATAGAGGACTCAGATATGACCTGTGCCTATATGTGATTCAAGTAGAGGAAGTGGAACAAAGGCTGCTGGATGAAGTTCATAGGCTACACTGTCCATCTAGGGAGCACCAAGATGTGCAAAGATTTGGAATGAAATTTTTGGCGACCTAGAATGAAGAAAGAGATTGCTGAGTATATGATGAGATGTACAACCTACCAGATGGTCAAGATAGAGCACCAGAAGCTTGGAGGAATGCTGCAACCTCTGGTCATTTCGGTCTGGAAATGGAAGCATGTATCTATGGGATATCTACACTCTGGACGATATGTTGAGGGCCTGTACTTTGAACTTTAGAGGGAGTTGGGAAGAACACTTGCCACTGATTGAGTTCACCTATAATAACGGTTACCACTCCAGCATTGGTATGGCACCGTGCGAGGCACTATATTAGACACCGACTTGCTGGGATGAAGTAGGCGAGAGACGGCTTGTGGGCTTAGAGATTGTGTAGTAGTATGCGGATAAGGTGGACTTGATTAGAAAGAGACTGGCAACTACATAGAGCAAGCAAAAAAGTTATGTTGATTAGAGGCATAGACCTTTGGAAACTCGAGGTAGGAGACTTCGTTTTCCTAAAGGTATCACAAACCAAAGGAGTCGTGAATTTGGAAAGAAAGAAGGGCGGAGTCCATGCTACATTGAGCCCTATGGGATCTCCAAGAGAGTTGGGGAGGTTGCTTACAGGTTGGAACTGCCTCCGGAGCTTTCAGTAGTCCACAGTGTGTTTCATATTTTAATGTTGAGGAAGTGTTTGGATGATGCTTCCCAAGTAATTCCAATTTAGCTAGAAGAGCTGCAGGAAGACTTATCCATGGTAGAGGACACTGTGTAGATACTTGACAAGAAAGAATAGGACCTTAGAAACAAAGTAATACCCCTTGTGTTGGTTCAGTGGCAGCATCATGGCACAAAGGAAGCTGCATGGGAGCAAGAGGCAGACATGTAGTCCCTATACCCCCATTTGTTTTTTTATCAGCAAATTTTAGGACAAAATTCCTTTAAGGGCGGTAGGATGTATTACCCAGGGTTGTAGTTTTAAATAGCATGTATTTTGAGATTGAGATTTTATGTTAGTGGCTATGCCCTGGGACTAGTTCCCCTATGATTATGGGAATGTGTGGTTGTATTTGAGTAGTTTGTGAAGGATTTGTGCGGTTGGAGCTCTTGTTTTCTCTCTGGTGCCTTGAAATAAGGGCCAAGTGAGTATAAGTGGTGAAAATTACTAGCAAGAATTAGCGGCGAGTCCTCTGAATAGTGTTATGTTAGAAAGCAGTGAATGCCGCCTGACACCTATGCCCAGGTCTTTCGTCGATTTCGCTGCCCCAGCAATGCTTGATGCGCTGTCGCCTCGATTGCCACGTCCCACTAGTGCCACCTAGGTGTTTAAAACACCCTGTCCTCTCCCTATAGGGAAGACAAAAAGAAAGGGGAAGGGAGAAAACAAGAGAGACAAAGCGAGAGAGCGGGAGGGCTAAGCCACTGGATTTCCACCACCTTCAAAGCCCGCCATTATCGGAGGTCGTGACTAGGAGGTGGAGCACGTCGTCAGTGCCACGTAGGTGTTGGGGAAGCTCACTAGAGATCGTCGGAAAGCTTGCTGGAAAAGAGAAATGCTGGCAAACTCCAACCGATACGCAATCTCCCCCTCTTTTCAATCCCTAGAAGCTTGTCCAAGGTTGATTTTTAGGTGTAGAACATCATGGTTGCATGAGAAATAAGATTTGTATGTCGGTGTATGATTTGGGGATATTTCTAGAGATTTCTTGGAATATTGAGAAAATCATGTGATAAATGAAAATAAATGAGTTTCATGTGAAATCCATGCTGTAAATATGTTATGCATGCTCTATGATATGTGTTTTTATGCCTTGGATGTGAGGAATGCTTGGTTGCATGTTTTCAGTGCATTTTGTTAAGATTTGAGGATTTCCAATAATGGGTTCAGTTGTCTAGTTTTCTGAACTTTTTGTATAAGGGGCAAGCAAAAATTCTTAGCAGATCCCTGGTGGAAACAAGTGGGGGATCCTACTGGCAAAAATAACCAATGGATCCAAGTAGCGGTTTTGTCCGACGAAAATGGCTAGCGAATCCAGCATTTTCAGTAGCTCTATTTTCAGTAATTGTGCTTTGATTTAGAATGTGAATAAATCTTGTTAATGCATGTAAACCCATAAATGATTAAAAACATGTGAGAATGATTATTGAAGAACCATATTGGGGTAAATGAATATGAAACAAACGTGTGATACCGATGATTTCCTAAAGATGAATGGCAAATACTTGAAAATATGGTTTTAAGCACATAAGTGACTAAGTAAAAAAAAATGGGGTTTTGATGAGGAATTAAGAGATTTTTGAGAATAAAGTTTTGAAAAGGCTTTTTAAAAGAAATGCATCTATTTTAAAAAGATTTTGCTAAGTTTTGTAGGAACCACATAGAGGCCGATTGACTGTATCGACGAGGGGGAGTGAGAGCTCTGAGTAGTCGAGGACAAGCCATAGGCTGTGGTTGCCGAGTTGGTCTGAGGGGTGAGCCTCGTGACTATGTGCTAGTATAGTACTGTAGGGCCTGGGAAATGATGAACCCGAGGATCCCTCATTGCAGGCGTTGGGTGGGCCTAGGGTTAGAGTCCTCAAATACTCGAGCACCCAAGGGCGTCATAGAGTAGATGCACTCTATGCTTGTACCAGTGGGGGTAGGCTACTTAGAGGCTACGACCAAGGCTATTGGACTCTTACGGGGGGTGGCTTACCGCGACACTACAGTGTGGACGGGGATGGAGCCTCGCCAACTGCTTGAGGCCAGGTTGGTCACCTATGGCCAGGGTGATAGTATAGGTTTTCTTGAGACAGTGTGCGTGTGTGGTTTTGAGCTAGAACCAAGTTGTGTTTTGACTTGTGATTTTGAGCCGATTTTAGCCAAGCTGAGACTTGGTTTTGAACTAGTTTCCAGCTATGATATTATTGTGATTTATGAAATGAGATTAATTATGTTTTGGCTGGTCACTAGTGGAGGAATTTGCCTCTTAGTGATGCATGAAAAAGATTTGCAAAGATGCATAGAATTTCAAATAAAAGCAAGGAAATGGCTTTGAAAAGCATGCATGTGGTTTTAAAAAGGAAGAAAGAAAAATGATTTGAAAAGGGCATGATTTGTTAGTGAATTTCCGTATATTTTCGTAAAAGGATTTTCGATTTGTACATTCTTTTAGTTTTCTGCTAGTTTTGGTGTGTGTGTGTTGGGATGGGTGCTAGGTGACATTGATGGCACTCACGTGTTGTTTTAAATTGTTTTGTTTCAAGTGCATAGTTGGAGGTGCAGCCTTCCTCTGGTGTGATTTTCGGAGTCACTTAACTGCACACAGGTTTGGGTTATGATTTGAAATTATTTAATTGGTTATTTTTGCTAAATTAGATTTAAATGAATTATTTGGGTAGCTTTTGTATTATTGTGTAACACCGAGGCGTTACACCAACTATACAGACCATTGAGGTAGTTCTAAAATTGATCTTTCTTAGACATGTCATTGATTTTTAGCAACAATGAGTGAAACACCTTGAAATATTTGCGCACGCTCTTAGTCTACCTCAACTTGCACAAGGCATTGTGTGCCATCTAGGTAGTGTTGGTGGAAAGGAATTGTTGTCTTAGTTCCTTCGCCAAATCTTCCCACATCTTTGGTTACTTGGAGCTGGTTTTTGTGTAGTGGGTACACCACCACAATTTGGCATCGATAGCAAGGAACATACTAGCTAGTGTCACTTTCTCTGACTCTAGGGTGTGGGTAGCCTTGAAGTACGCCCCAATGTCTCATAGGAAATTCTAGAGTTGCCTGTCTATCTGTAACGCCCCGAACCCGGGCACGCTACCAAACAATAGCATCACAAGCCTAATTACACAAATCACAGAATAAAAAGACTGTAACCAGGCTCACCTCTAGGATCTCGATGCGCGGCTAGAAACTCCAATTCCTGCACCGGAAACTGGCTGCAC
>JAMKQA010063510.1:0-10542 GCA_024699735.1 Posidonia australis | reverse complement strand
AACTCACATTCATGTGTATTTTCAATTGATGAAATAATCAAACATGAGTTTGATTATGAAATAGCCACTTGATTTTGGGACAAAATGTATTTTTTTAATTTGATTTTTTTTATATTTACAATAAACACAATGTCTTACATAATCACTACTATGCACTTTGTATTAAAACAAATAAATCCAAAATATGATTGTAAACTTCCTCAAATTGTATGCTAGAAGCTAATTTTGGATAACTAAAATTTTTAACAAACACACCCTTAGATTTGACAAGATTTTCTTTATCTTGTAGAAGACATTACTACCTTTTAGAGTTCAAATGACTGAGTTACCTTTGTTTTTTTTATATCCATACGTTGCACACATCAAGTAAGGGGGTGATATGACAAGGAATAAAGGTAATCATCCATGGGTAATCCGACATTCGTTGGACCCTTGTCTTTCCTACAACTTGCACGAACTGGAGTTGACGAAGATCTAGGACACCATCCGTAATTTTGTATTTTTACATTAATATCAAACTTAGAATTCATATGAAGTCGTTATTTTACCAAACAGACTCCTACATTTACTTCAAAAGTTAACTTTTGTAATTTATACCAAAAGTTAGCTTTTGACATCCATGTCAAAAGTTAACTTTTACCATTAGCTATTTCAGACGTACTCTTAGATTCCGTTTGGAACTTCTTATTTATAGAAGTCAGATTGTAAGGTTCTAATAGAAGCTAGTTTTTTAAAGTATAAGTAGAAGTTAGATTTTAGCTTAATTATGAAAATCCTATTTGACAAATAAAAGTTCCACAGTAATAGTTAGATTCTAGCAATATTGAATTTACATAATTACCTCTCATTCAATGGTAAATCTGTAAAAAATAAAAACATTTCTTTGTAATTAATTTAAAAAATAAACACTATAAACGTAAATGCATACTTCATTTATTCAATTTCTGGAAAACCATGTTTTTACACATAGTTTCAGGATCTAGAAGCTATAACTTCTGTGAAAAGTGGACTCCCAATAATCCATTTGGAACTACTTCTGGGATATTTAATGGTTTGACAGAAGTTAACCACTCAAAAGTTGCCTATAAGCAGCTCCAAGCGGGGTCTTAGTCATATTGATTTCAAAATGCAATATAGGAGGTGATTTAAAACTATTGTCAAATATGATGTAGTCACATCAAATTATGAGGTTATTTTTTATAAGTAGAAATATAAGAAGGGTATGAAAATCCATTATAAAACAAAAAGCAAGAAGCTATACCAATAATACCCCCACCTAAATAAACACATAATACGTCAGATGGAAATTTTACTTGTACACCATCCAAAATTCTAAGGTTCACATATGTTTTACATCCCCAAATTATCTATTTATGTCATCACTAAAATTGATGAGTTAATATATGGATGAAAGGATATAGAAAGGAAGTTGAAAGAAAGGTGAAGGAACAATTCTTGAAATAAAGGTGACTAGCTATGATCATCTTGGCCATACTCGACCATGAATGGTTTGTAGCTCGTCCACGGGTGACACCTTCTGCCCATACATGATATAACAACTCAAAGTTTTTTGTATCTGTTTGTTTGTAGATTATTGGGATAGGATTATACGACATGGTAAATGTGTATTAATTATTTAGTATTAAAAGTGAAAAATCTAAAAGTCCTCTGTGAGTTGAGAATTTTTTGATTATTTGAAACCATACCTGCTAACAAATAATCCGATTGATTGCCAAACAGATCATTCATATCATTACATTTTGTCTTTTAAAGGGTACAGAGACTACCATGATATTATTTATAGGGCCTCTTGGGCCAAAGCGTGGAGATACATTTTGGTCCATTGGGAGTACTTGAGACAATGTTACATTTGTTTCTAGTAGCCCATTGGGTTAACAAGTGAGCGCCTCTATTGGCGGTTCTAATGACATGATTAAAACTTTTTTTTTTTGGCAAAAGGTAAGTTTTTATATATATTAGTTTTTAATCCTCAGAAAACAGGGGAGAGAAGGAACAATCACAAAATTAGGCAATGTTCTTGCCAATATTACAGACCACCAGCAAGTTGTCAATAATGTTCTGATAAAAAAACAAGGAACAAAACTACTGCTCCATTGCTTCAGCAGCAGTCGACGGGATAATGGAGTCAGTGGAGGTGGGGGGAGCATCAGAAGAGGCAGAGAAGTTTTCTGCCCAGGCAACCTTCATAGAGGCCACAGAGCTCCTCAAGTCCTCCTTTTCAAAACCTGGTAGAAGAGATTCTAACCAAAACTCCATTAGTTCAATTAACTTAGAAATTATAACAAAAACAGGCTTAGTAATTTGACGAAAAATCCTGGCATTTCTTTCTTTCCAGGTAACCCAAAGGATAGCCTGGATCAGAAGAAACCAGTTAATGTCACTTAGATGAAATTTAAGTGCAGGTTTATGCCAATATAAGTGGCCAATGTTAGTATATCCAGGATAAAGTCTGTGGCATAAAAAGAACTGCCAAATATTAGATGCATAATCACAGAACAGAAACAAATGTCTATTAGATTCAATGTTGAATTTACAGAAAACACACATGGGTGAACCAGTCCACCCTCTCTTTAGCAGATTTTCTTTAGAGAGGTTTTTATTATGCATGACAAGCCATGAGAATAGTTTGATTTTGAGTGGAGCTAAAGTTCTCCAAACCTGCTTGAACAGGCTGAATCTTAGCCCGCTATCATTCAATCTTGAGTAAGAAGATTTCACAGTGAACTTAGAGGACCAAGAAGGGGTCCAGGAGATAGCATCCCTGTCCATACCAAAGGTAGTGAGTTGCAAAATATGTGACAGGGAGTCCAATTGAGATTGCAGTATATCCAAGTCACAGGATAAAATGTTGGAATGATCCAGCAGTCTATTAATATCAGTATTAAAAATTTGATGTATTTTTAGCACGGATGCTTTTTTCCTTTTGCAGATTGAATAAAGTAGAGGAAACAGGAATTTTAGTTTATCCCCATTTCTCCATTTCTGTTCCCAGAATAGAGTCTCCTTCCCATTTCCCAGATGGAAGGAGGAAAAACTATTGACTATAGGGAAGGTGCTTTTAAGAATTTGCCATAGAGGAGAGCAGTGGGTAGATGAGGAGTTAAGTAAAGCCCCAGTCCCTAACTTCATATATCTGGCCTTGACTAATCCAATCCATATATCTGGCCCCAGTCCCCTCCTTTTTCGTTCTTCCTCCTCCTCCCTTCTTGACAACCCTCTCTTTCTCCGTCCCTCTCCTCCCCTGTCTTCCCACCTCTCCACTGGTGAGAAACGATAAGAAACCATCAAATAACAATTTCTCCAAAAAAGCTCTTTGCCTTCCACCTCGTGAATGGACTCCTCCTCTTCCAGCTGAACTCCGCCGTGCCTCCGTCGGAAACCTGCCCTTCCCGCCAGATTCCGGCTACCACGGGGCCCCCTCCCCCTGGCTTCGCCTCCGTTCGCATTACCTTCCCTTCCTCCTTCTAATCACAACAACGAGGAGTTCGATCGTAACCACCCGCCTCTAGATTACCCCCTTCCACTATTACCGATTTGAAATCCTTCTTGCAACAGACATGATTAAAACTTAGTCCATGGAATTGAAGAGCAGTGATAACCATGAGCTGGGTCATCTTCAATAATGATGCCACTCTAGTTGTGAGCGATGCCTTCCGTTACACTTACACACATAAGCGCAACAGAAGCTTCACCTTCCCAAGAAGACGTGGCCAGTCTACGGTAATTTCTTGAGAAGATGTGTTGGCCAAGATTATTTCTATAGACAATACTACCAGCTAAGTAGTTCTTTCCGAATAGCAGAGTCCCCACGTTGATCTTGATTACACCTAGGGGAGGCAAAGACTACTGCTTGTTTGATGACTCAAGAATGGGAGTATTTCTTAGTTTTCGGTAGAATTGATTAGAGGCGTAAACGGAATGGATCGAGTTGGATTTAGGGTCTATTCTAATCCATCTTTTTCTAGCGATTAACAGGTTGAGTGAATAACTATTTTCAAAATTTATGGTCACTACCCTATCCACTATCCTGGTAATGGATAGTGAGTAGGATTGGTGGGTCAAACAGATGATTATTTGTTGTTGTTATTGTTGTCAAATCTAAATCTTATATTATTTCATGAACTGAATTGAACTCAAAATAATTAATTTTTGCATTGTTCCCTCTCTATTGGTGAGAGTTCTTTTCAAGTCAAATAACACATGTCAATTCTTGAAAATTAGACAATCTTGCAACTATTATTAAACTTGACAAGAAATGTGACAGATGGATATCGTGCATGAAACTTGAGAATATTAACTAGAGATTGTTCAAGCAGAATGAAATATTCATGCATTAGAAGACATAATAGATTTACAGATGGATTTATCAAATCTCTTTTAAGATGCATGTCAGTAAAAGATAAGTTCAGCATAGACAAAAAAAATAAAGCAAGGACAAAATGCACATCACATATATGACATCAAAGTTTTTGATAACTTAATATCAACAATAGCACAAGCTACGAGAGCCTGCAACAATCTATGCAACAATATTTTGAAAAGGGGCTCCTTCTCCTTTCCTTTGCATCTTGTTGATTGGAGTGGCAAAGTGGTGGAGGGACGACTTGAGCCTAACTGGATGATGGAGTTGCAGTAATGAGAGAGTAGTTAGTGGTAATGCAGTCGTGCAGTGGAGTGTTGGAGTAACAGAGTGGTAGTCGCTGGTGAGTAGTGACTTGTCGTTGGTTGGAGTGGTGGAACTAGAAGAGATGACCTGACCATGTGATGGAGTTGTAGATTTTTGGTCTTGGTGGTGTGGCTGAGCGGCGAAGCAGCGAAGTTAGCGTGGCTTTGTAGGGGAGTGCCAGAGTAATGAGGTGGCAATCTGAGACTTTGAGCGATAGAGTGGGGGGAACGTCAAAACTGAGATGGTGTGGAAGTGGAAGATCGGGAGAGTGAGGCAATGGGAGAGGTGGATCTAGGAAATTTAGGGTGGCATTTGCTGATTGACAACTGTTGTGGAAACGTGGAAGTGGAAAGGTTAATGGGTTTAGGGCTTTATGTGCGAGAGCTGAGAGCGAAAGCAAAGTGAATGGGAGATTGGGAGTGTGGTAGTATGCATGGGACAAAAAGATATTAGGGTTAGGTTATTGGATTAAGGGTTTTAGGCTAGTAAATTATGTGTATACCTCTGGATTAATGAGTTAATGGGTGATTCATAATATACTACCTATATCTTGACCCACTAAGTGAATGGATTAGCATATTATAGGTCATCAGGTATATAAAATTCCTACCTTAATCTACTCCTAATGGATTAGATTGGATCGAATTAGCAGGAGAAATCTAACTCACTTACAATCCAAGAATTGAGTGGAGTTAAAGGAACAACCCACCCAATTTGAAACATGTGATGCTTTAAATGGCTTACCTTTGAAAATAAATTCACAACAAGCCTTCCAAATAGTCCAAACAATAGCAGCACCGTAGCGGCCATGTTGAGTATCCTCTTATCCTTCCTTTCAATAGATTAGGGTTGTTTAGACCAGGTCAATATCCAATTCGTGAAATTTTCCATTGGAGCTCTTGACCAAAACCCACATGTAGATGAGCCCCGTTCTGAGAATTGGAAGAACTAGCTTCTCTAAGTAGCACCTCATATCCAGATTTTACGTTGTAAATACCCATGACAGTGTGTTTCCATTTAAGAGTATCAACTTCGTCGTCACAAATGGGAGCATTAACAATGGCTTCAGCCGTGATATCATCAAATAAACTACGTATAATCTCTTCTTACCAAGAGTGATTTGTTTGATCAATAAATTCAGCTACAAAGGATCGATTCACGCCGTTGTAATTAAGTGGAATGACAAAAGAATGACTCTAGCTTCCTCCTAGGAAGGAGATTGATTCCTTCTTTCACATGCAATTATTTCTAGCTTGTTTATGAGGGATCTCCTTAAGCAAAACTATATATGTTTTAATTTCTTATGTTGTTTTGTCGACGTTTCCTTATCCAAAACATAATATATTATGAGTACCTCACCAATTAAACAAAGTTGGATTGTACTCAACACCGTTAATTAGGGTTTACTGCGACTATATATGTTGCATCACAGTCATCTCTCTCTTTTGTCAATCTTAAAACCATTTTCCCATCAAATTTCTCCAACATGAGCTATATACATCCTCACATCTTCACAAATATGTTGATGACTTCGGCAATACGTGTTGCTTGTTGGTGCAGAAGCGTTGACTTTGCAAAATTTTTATATGGTTCCTGGATCAGTGGATTTTCTCAAAAACTAATTTTGTGATAGACACAAACAGAAAGTAAAACAAAATATTATGCACAAGATGAAAGAACGACGTTCAAAAAAAAAAGGAAAAAAGAGATGAAAGAAGAAACAAGAGGCACAAAAGTTTCTGCACAGTTTAACATAGGTTTACTCCCTAGGGAGAGAACTACAGGTATTTCACTGTTGAGAAGTATATATAACACACAATAGGAGCCGTAGTCTCTTTTCTCTCAATCTTTTTTTATCAAAGTATCAATGCAATTGTACTACATCTAGTACTTACAATACATGGCATACGTATAGAAAAATGCGATAAGAACATCCAAACTTACTCAAATTGATTATCCTAAAGGACATCTGTTAGAATTTAAATTGCATGAGAACTACCAAATCCCATGATACCAGCTAATTAACCTTTGCTCTAGCGGCCAATTAGCCAAAAGTTCGTACCAAGATGGAGCAAAATCGCTCTCTGCAACTGGTCGACTAGTGGGAGCACCATAAATCGGTGGTTGATTAGTGGGAGCAAATACAAGATTTACATACATAAATGTACATCGAAATCTCTCTGATTTCTCTTTGTACATGAAGAAAACCCATACCTTAATTCGACTGCCTGTGACGATTCAAAATGAAAGTTGTCAAGATATATATATCTTCTGCACCGCTTGAATGGGATTTTTGGGTGCCCTTGAAGGTTTCGACCCCAATCCCTTGTTAGATTTGGAGCCTGGCCTGTCAACTGAGCTGATGCACTAAAAATAGCATGAAATTTGGCATATCTGATACAATACTCTAGATCTGTTTTGTTCTACCCCTTTCACAGTTAACACAGTACAGGGACAATTACGTTTCGATAACCATTATCTATTATCTGATGAATGTACTAATACTTGGTGCTGGAGCTTCACTTCTCATGTCTCTTTTATTCTTCAAAAGAAAAAGGAAAAGCGAGAAAGAGTAATATATTTACTTAAAAAAAAGGTTGAGTTCATTGTCTTTTGTTCTTAAATGAAGATTAAAAAGTGTTCATAAGTTGTCTTCGCCAGCATATATATATATATATATATATATATATATATATTACAGACAATAGACTAAAAGAAAGGAAACTGGAGGAAAACGTATTCAGCTAATCTGAAATTGCCGAAAAACTTTGCTGATAAATTACTGTTCTAAATAATTTAGTCAATAGACCACACATAGAATACCCTACTTCATGTCAAATGAAATAACATCGTCAAGCTATATATGTATGCTAAGGAAGAAATTAATTTCAACTACTTGATAATAGATGTAATAAAAAATCACAAAAATTTAAACAAACAGAAAACATTTGAGTGCTTCTGGGTTTTTGCAACAGCTATAAACCTAATGGTTGACATGCATTATATGCACACTGTAAATTGTAGAGACAGGCTTATTTAAGTTGATGATCTGATTGTTTTTTTCGAAGCAACCAATTTGATTCCTCATCAAAAGAGCAGGTGACAGAAGGTAAAGCACATCCTAACGTAGATGTTCAGGCACATCTGGTCCTACCTCCTTTAAATGCCCATCTTCCACATACATGGTAGAGGGAAGTTCCACAGTTCTGAAGACAAGAAGAAGACAATCAGACCTCATTTTGATGATCATACTCATGACATGAAGCATAGTTACTCTAAGGTAATATTATTCCGACCATTCCTACCCTGGTACAGAACAACTTCAATGTCAACACGATCGAACACATGTACTACATATATTTAGCAAAACAGGAAGCATATCAATGGATTCTTTGCAGTGGAATGCATTTGTATTAATGCAAATTCAATTGCATGGGAATACTTATCCTATCCTTTATGAATGAGTACATTTATAGGATCATCAGGTCACTTGTGTACGGATCAGATGAATTTCTTAGACTAAGACAGGAGGTTACCATTAATAGTTAATTCATACTTTGCTACTTTCCCTTTTTGAGTTCAAGTATAATTAAGATCAGAGAATTTGTGAATCTTCACTGTTACTTCACCCAATAATTTACCTCTGTCACCTGTTCCTGTGGGGATCGTGTACGTACTGATCATGTAAAAAAGCCAAGAAGAGATGGAACAAAAGGAGAGGGGAAAATTCAGAAGTATAGGGGAAAAAAAAGGAGGCCATTAATAGAAGTTCGTGATCATGTTACAAATGCAAATCCAAACTCAAGTGGTCTTTGACTCCTGCCGCCTTTGGTTCATACAAGATTCGGCTTTGAGACGTTGGTGATAAAGAAGAAGAAGGACCAGTGATACCATTGCTAACGCCGTTGCCGCCTCCACCAAACAATGGCAACGCCATCGAGCGGTCCCGGTGCAGCGGAATTTGGTTCTCCCTGCCTTGCACTGGCGAAATCCTCCATAGTCCCGGTAACGGGCTGCCGTTTATCGGCTGAGAGACCGACCCAGGACCTCCGTAGAACGGGGGTGCTGAGTAATTGCTGCCAGCAGTGGTGCCGGTATCGCTGCTCCAAGAAGGGTAGTGGGATGTGGGTAAAGAGTCGAAGGCGTGGCCGATGGCGAACCGAGGGGACGACGATAAGGGACCGACGCGGTGGTAGTTGACGAGGCCGTACAGATGGCCCTCGGCAATTGCTGGGTGGTGGTGATGGGCTGCGGCCAAAGCCGACTGGAGATGCGCTCTCTTCGCGTGCTGCCGCTCGCGCTTGTGCGCATTCTGGTGCCCACCAAGTGCTTGGGACGTCGGGAAATTGCGGCAGCAGTAGTGGCACTCGAACTTCCGGCTGCTCTCGCTGGCGGTTGCCACGGCGCTTGCGTTGACATTACTGGCGTTGCTGCTCTTGTCGCCTGTCCCAGCGGTATCGCTCCGGTTATTGTCTTTGGAAGAGGAAGACGAGGAGTCATCTTCATGGTGGTCGGTTTCATGCGGGACCTCGATGCCGAAGAGGCGGATGCCGCCGGGGGAGTTCTTCTCCTTTGTCGGGGCTGGCCGGATGAATGGGAGCTGGGAGAAGGCTTCAACACTCATGAAGTCTCTGGTCTCTCTTTCGCTCATATCTTCCAATTTTCAAGAAGACGGATGAGGAGGAGGAGGAGGAGGAGGAGAAGGGAAGAATTAAGAATTTGTTGTGGAAGAGTGGAGATGGGAGAGAGGAAGAAGAGAAGAAGAGAATGGGAGGAAGAGAGATGGGAATGATGAGTTTATGAAGTAAATGAGGTAGACCAAGAATTTTAACTCCAGATAGATTTCTTGATACTAATGGGGATGGGATCTAGATTTGGGGAGGACTGACATAAATGCAGATTGCAGCTTGCATCACAGCTGCTGGAGGCTTTTTGGCTTCTAAAAACAACTACCAAGTACTACTGCTGCAACTAATCACCTCCACTCCTCTCTCATGTAGCTCTGTGAGTTTCCTTTTCTTCTTCCCCTCTCCCACCTCTCTCTCCAAACCCTTTCTTTCATGCATCTGTAGCCATCAGTCAAGAATGGTGATGGGGAAAGCTATGTGAAGAGCTTCGTTGGTCTCTCTCCCCCCCTCTCTCTCTCTGGCTCTGCATGTGTGTCTCTCAATCAGGTAGTGGTTGCTGTGATGTGTTCTTTATAGCAGTTGGCTTCTTTATATCTGGTGCAGGGTTTCTGTGCAGGTGGTCCTGATGTGTTTGGGATTAACCGATGGGAGAGGAGATGTACTACTCTTCACTTCTTTTACACATCTCTTTTATATTCTTTGCAGAAATAACATCGAGTTCAAGGTCCACATCTTCCATTAGCATCATTCTTCTCTTGCCTAAATGCTTTCTTTGTCACTTAACATCACAAGTATTAATTTCTATTCCAAGTTTTAGAAATTTACGCAGAAAAACAAAAACATCTTACCACGAGATGTCAATGGATGTTAACATCTTTCTGTGCTGTTAACATCCGATCATGAATATTTTTGTAGTTCGAGCAGAAGTGCCGAAGAATATTTTACCACCCACCTGATGTGTCTGAATCTGACCCATACCCGTCGTTATCGGAGCAATCTAGCGACATATCTATGTAACTTAACGCAATCTGACTAATAGAGACTGGGAAAGTATCCCTAGTTCAAGGTACACATCACAGCAGTTGCACGTCAAAATCTTTTGTTTTCTTACTTAACATGTTGATGTGAGAAAACCCAGCAATCTAATTAATAAAAAGAACGTATTTGTCACTTTCACTGGGGAGAAAAGAAGAGAAAGTCTTCGTTAAATATCAATGCCTCAATGGT